>NQII01013843.1:0-19137 GCA_002778355.1 Clitarchus hookeri | reverse complement strand
AAACAGTCACCTCACAAACTTGTTCAATTTTTTAAAATATGTTGTACTTATTTTAAAGCTATGCCCCCAATATATTCGTGTTCTACGTTATTAGTAGAGTCGAAATATACCACTTTCTGGAGTTTTTTTTCTTATTTTCAGAAAAGCCCCTAATCTAGAAAATTACCCACGCCTCATCGTCAGTATGGTCTACATGTGTTTGTTGTATCAGTGCAGTGTGTCAGCTGGGCTCGGCTGTGTGTAGGTACTGTGTTCCTGTCTTCACTCAGTGTGGTTATTGTTCCAGACAATGACTAAAGTCGCAGTGAAGCAGGAGCCGTGCGACATAACATTCCCGAGGATCAAGGAGGAGTTGGACGAACCCATGGTAGGTGCTAATCCTCTGTGCTCTTTTATTGATGCACCTCCTTTTTATAAAGAACAAGGGCTTTATTGTTTTGGACGGAGGACCTTCTAATTTTTTATAATGAGAAAGTTTATTGTGATTACAGAATAGTCCTCCCTTTACCAATAATTGTCGTATAAAGTATTCGTCCTAATGACATTGGAGGAAAAAAAAAACAGTTTGTGAATACAGTGCTTTTTTTTTCTTTGGTAGATATCTGAATAGTAGAACATTTCTTTAGTAGATATCTGAGTAGCTAGATATTTAAATTGATACAAGTTATAAATATAGTATACATATAGTATCCTCGGAGTATTGTATGAAAAAGTATTAATTTTATGTCTTGAATGGTATGTGTGGTTAATTTTTTTTTTGTGTCCGAAAAGTTCTAAAATTTTTATAAATGTGTGTGGCTCAAAAAGGGAGGGGGGAAGAAAATTAAAAAATTCACATTAGAATTAACTTATTCTGAAGCACAAAATGTAGAAGTAGGTAATTTTTGGCTAGTACTGTTATGTATTGCGAGACTCAGTGTCGAGTGATTTTCCTCTTGAGTAAGTGATTTGTAAACCATGCTAATGTCCTGGGTTATAACTGGTTCATATTTCTTCAGTCGAACACAAGCTTACATTTTATTGACTGTGATAATGAAACAAGTGCTGTGTCTACTTAAAGCACACCACTGACCCAAAAATGTATTTGCAATGCCTGAAATGATAAATTACATTGTATCTTTAAGAGTTGAGGTTGGAACTTGGTTAAGTAATACTTTAAGCCACAGTTCACATAGTAAGGGTCGTACAAGCAAGTTTTTTTCATGTATATGCACACTTAAGCTAAAGCAGTCGGTTGCAGACCCACTCTCTTCACAGTTCTCTCTTATATTGCCTTCACTACGTGCTCAATATTCCAGCAGTTGTTTTCTGGATCAACAGTGTTTGATAGTATCAAATATTACTAAGTGGGAAAAGAAATATCTTCACAATTTGTGTAGAACTCAGCAATGCTGGAGTTGTTACTTTATTTTATGTAGTATTTGATTTGAAGATATGTTTAGTCCACAATGCTCCCCACAAGATGGTACAGTTACAGAAAGATGTTTTGGCAACCATTGAGATACTGGGTGGAGACATTTGTCAGTATTGGCACTCTCAGTTCAGTGTATACTGAACACATAGTCAGTCCCAGTGTGCTCATGATTATGCTTCATCATTGTCGGGTTTGTACATTATATGGCTGTGAAATATCGACTGTCACACACATGTTGTTACAACCAGCAAGGGAAGAGGCTAACATATGATACAGTACTGAAGTGTATGATTTGTTCTGTTTAATTTTTCTGAATGTTGATAGCGCTGGTAGTTTGGTTTTATCCATTACTTTGATGTTGGGAAATAAGTGCAAAAAAAATATGGATTCAAGCACTCTACATTATGACCAAAGTCTTAACAGCGCAGCCGAAAGTGTGGTAGCAGTTGCAAAGGAAATCTTAAACCACGGTAGAACCAGGCACTGAGGCGTGGGTGTCGGATCTAGAACAGTACAAGCTGATAACATACTCACACACCATCCGGTGAAACAAAAGACAAGTAATATAAATGTCAACAGAGAGCAAGAAGTAAGTGTCGGAACTATCGTAACTAAGGTGTCTACAAGACGCCCAAAGAAGAGAAAAGGCCACAGGGACCACAGTACAAGGAATGAAAGAAGATTCTTACGACCACAAAGACTGGACCAATGAAAGTGAGGAAACTTTTGCTGTTAACAGGTGCACTTGTATATTTTGCCTGAGAACAATAATTTTAGTAAGTAAAATTAATATCTAAGAAATTTTTATACAGACCATGTTTTTGATTAACTCCTTTCAGTTTAATGTATGGATATTTAAATATTATGTAAATTGTTTAGTTTTGAATTATTTATTATTATAGATTTTATAATTAAAACTAATATAACCTGTTTTTTGTTACTGTTACGATAATCTAGTTGAAATCAGCTGCTCACTGTCTCGGATGATACTCCTTGAAACTCACTGAAGGTGACTACATACCATCATTGGGTAGAGTTACTGCAGATTCTGTAATATATGATGTTGGTTAAGTAGCAGTTAGTTTTGCTAACCAGTTTTGCCCAAATGTTACTTCTGTTGATAACATAAGACAGCACCTCAGTAACCCTGTGATAGTTTGGAAAATATTCAGAACTATTATGATCATCACATGAAGTATAGTGCAGATTTGTACAAGTATACTATTTTACATAAAATGGAAACTGTTCTTTATACACAGTCATAATTTTGTGTAACTTAATTTTTTTAATAACCTGATATGTGTTTGAACAAAATTACCATATCTACTAGCTGAGTATAAGACCAATACAAAGCACAGAAAACATAATCTTTTATAAATATTTCTACCATACCAGTCTACAACACCAAGATTCTGGAAGCAAGGAGTGGGTATACAATAACTAAACAAGTGACAGAATTTGTGTGCTCTACTAATATTACTCTCAGCTTGGGGAAACAACAGATTTTGCATATTTTTCTCTAAGGGTACACTGTCCAATAATGAATTAGCGTTGGGAGAGTTGAATTTGCTCATGATTAAACAACTGAGATGCTGTTGTTCGAATAAGAACTACACATAGATGCTGTATGTTATCTGGGGAAGTAATGCAGATGTGCTGTGAAGGCTGTGTTTCAGAAACAGTAGCAGTGTAATGCAGGGGATATACTCCAGTGTGTGGTGACTGTGTGATATGTTTCAGTACGAGGACGACTATCAACACCCAGGCTCCAGTACTGTGACTGTCATGAAGGAGGAGATAACCATAGAAGAGAACCCCATCGACATTGAAGATGATGGCACAGGTACTTGGATTTCGTGGAAGTTACAATAGAAACTTTCAAAAACATTAAATAGCTTGAGTAACTTAGTTTTTATGTTATCGTTCCACTTAAAGTGGTTAAAATACTATATTATATTGTAAATTATATTTATGTTGTTATGACATGTAGAAAAATTTGTTCTATTGTGTTAACCTAGTTGATTGCTTAATACAGTCAACTCTTGACACTATGACCCCGGGAATAGTGACCTCTAAATAACAACTCTTTTCTGAAGAACTGTAAAAATTTTGGTTAAATGTTTGAAAAATTTTAAGGAAATAAGCCTAAAAAGAAGTTCGTTGCTGCATTTATTTTGGTCACTAAANTGGTTAAATGTTTGAAAAATTTTAAGGAAATAAGCCTAAAAAGAAGTTCGTTGCTGCATTTATTTTGGTCACTAAACATTGTGATTCTTTTTGCTATTACTGTACAGTTTGGAATTGAGAAAGGTACAGGACTATCTGCCCCTTCTATCAAGGTCACCAATGTTTACTGACGTGCCTGCCGTTGCACACCTGGATTACCTAGCCCGGAGACAGCTCTATGTGATACCACATGATAATAAAAACACTGTACTAAACTGCTGAAAGGAGGAATTTAGACTGTATTTCTTTGACATGGCTGTGAGCAAATACATTACAAGTTCATATTCTGGTACATTTTTTTTCATATNACTGTATTTCTTTGACATGGCTGTGAGCAAATACATTACAAGTTCATATTCTGGTACATTTTTTTTCATATTTGAAAGGTTATTAGTGCATTAGACGGGGCGGAAAACTTTGTGTCGTTTACAAATATGACATTATGTATTAAACTGTATNAAAGGTTATTAGTGCATTAGACGGGGCGGAAAACTTTGTGTCGTTTACAAATATGACATTATGTATTAAACTGTATTTTAAAGCTATTTTCTAACAATGCGTTACTACGAAACCAATATCCCTAGCTTGGATAGGTACAAAGGTGCCACTAGAAGTTTTTNTATTTTCTAACAATGCGTTACTACGAAACCAATATCCCTAGCTTGGATAGGTACAAAGGTGCCACTAGAAGTTTTTTGTAGATAAGAAAAATCACAATCTAAACCACTGTTATGATACGTAAAGAAGGTAATGTAAATTAGAATTATNTTTTTTGTAGATAAGAAAAATCACAATCTAAACCACTGTTATGATACGTAAAGAAGGTAATGTAAATTAGAATTATATTTTGGATCTGATTGAGTTGGAGTAAATCAATATTTACAGCCCAGGAGAATCTCAAAACTGCAGACATGAAAACACATTACTATTAAAATTGGCGTTAAAATGAGACCAAGTATCGGACTAAGATCCNCTCAAAACTGCAGACATGAAAACACATTACTATTAAAATTGGCGTTAAAATGAGACCAAGTATCGGACTAAGATCCGAGACGTTATGTTTAGAGTTAGCTAGAAAATAAGTAGTTGTTCATTAACAAAATAATGTTTTAAAATGTAGGCATGTTCTTTTCTAAATTATTCCTTATAAATGTATATATATGAATATGAACATACATTACCATCAACATCAGCATAACAGGGCTGCGGATCAGCCTGAGATGCAAAACCCGAGATACTCGGTTTAGATTTTCCGAAAATAAGACATTATTCATTCACCAAACAATAATGTAAAAGGTAGGTGTGTTCCAATTAAATTTATTCCTCAGAACTGTAGATATAAACACAGATTATAGCAAAAATATAAATGTTATCTTATTTGAAAATCATAGTAGTGTGACCACATACATTTCTGCCAATGAAAAAAACTAATGTTTGTAAAAAAGAACTACGAGTCTGATGCACATGTTTTTCTCGCCTTTTACTTTTGTTTTATTTGGTGGCAGGCACTGAAAGACTGACATGAGCTAAGTTCACTCTAGTACTCTGTGTAGGATAATATAGCTGGGGCTGTGTTTATTTTGTTTCTAGGGGAGGTGACTTTAACTTAATGTGTTTCATGAGATGGCATTGATTTGCGTATTGATTTGTTGGAGCAGAGTAAAATTTCACTTGAATGATAATAACATTNAAGTTCACTCTAGTACTCTGTGTAGGATAATATAGCTGGGGCTGTGTTTATTTTGTTTCTAGGGGAGGGGACTTTAACTTAATGTCTTTCATGAGATGGCATTGATTTGCGTATTGATTTGTTGGAGCAGAGTAAAATTTCACTTGAATGATAATAACATTAAAATAATTATAACATGGAAAGTTTTAACTTCACTCTAAGAATAACCACAATAAATAAATCATTGCTCATACATATATGGGTAATAAGAGTTGCAAGTAGGTCGCTAGGCTACCAAAAATATATGAAAGGACAGGAATTCNGCTCATACATATATGGGTAATAAGAGTTGCAAGTAGGTCGCTAGGCTACCAAAAATATATGAAAGGACAGGAATTCAAGAAGTTTAATGCTTGCTTTTAATGCTGTTCACTTGCAAAATTGTACTTTAATTGAAAATAATGTTAGTGGAAGGGCATATTCTACAGCCGTGCGGCTCACAGGGCAGGATAACATGACTTGATAATATCAGCGTCACATGGTGGAGTTGTCAGTGGTAGAAACTGATGAAGAGTGACTAAGTAATGTTGTATCGTTGTTGNATATCAGCGTCACATGGTGGAGTTGTCAGTGGTAGAAACTGATGAAGAGTGACTAAGTAATGTTGTATCGTTGTTGTTGCACACAATCGCCACACTGTCTTTTTGTTGTTGTTCGTCCGGTGGTCTTGTCACACAAAGATATCCCACCNGTTGTTGCACACAATCGCCACACTGTCTTTTTGTTGTTGTTCGTCCGGTGGTCTTGTCACACAAAGATATCCCACCCACAGGAGTGAGGCTCACTGCGGAAGGGGAGGGGGAAATACTGTAACTACTACCTGAGAAAGGGAAGGGGGTGGGGCAGAATGTGTGTGATTCTCAATGTCGGATCAAGCAAGCCCGTGGAGGNTACTACCTGAGAAAGGGAAGGGGGTGGGGCAGAATGTGTGTGATTCTCAATGTCGGATCAAGCAAGCCCGTGGAGGAAATTTGTTATTTATCTTCCCACAGTTGCGTGGTCACTGTGATTCATCGTTAATTTTCAACTTTCCTACTAATGCCTACAGCTGCTGTTTATGTAGGTGGCTAACAGTTGAACATCAACATATGTCCTACAGTGAATAGTTTCAGAATTACAGACCTTCCAATATTGTACCACACGTATTGGTAATGGTCGATCTCTTATGAGGTGTGTCTGTTAATGTGATCAGCTGGAATGGTGTAAGTGTTATTACCTGTCCCATTGCACTGCTGACAGCCAACTTTTGTTGAATGCCGTGTGCTTAGAACATACCTGCACGCTCCCTGGATCTCAATCAACCTGTGGCGGCTTCTCAAGACCATTGTTTATGCAACTCCAGTTTCGGACATAGCAGTGCTTCGCCAGCGAGTGGAACAAGGTTGCCAACAGATACATGCCATTCCTGGAGTNCTCCAGTTTCGGACATAGCAGTGCTTCGCCAGCGAGTGGAACAAGGTTGCCAACAGATACATGCCATTCCTGGAGTGTTTGAACATGTCAGACACTCAATGACGCTGCGTGTTCAGACATGCATTCAGGCACAAGGTGGACATTTTGAACACTTGTAGAGTGACGTATCACTGCTGGTACTCGAACATGGCTACAGCTACTTGAACTGGAATGTGTTAGGAAGACTATTACGAATACATCCAGTACAACATTGGAAGGTCTGTAACTCTGAAACTATAGACTTTAGGACATATGTTCACTGGGATCTTAAGTGGTGATTTGTGGTGTTCTATCCACACACCAGTTACTTCCCACATATTTAGGAACATTCTGTATAACATTTTACTTGTAGTACCGCACAAAGTTTGTGCCTTGCCTGTTGTCCTAATAACCTGCACATGCTGCAAGAAAACTAGGCGACTCTGGGTGTAACTTGATTAATGGCAGGCTGGCAGACATACGTTGGTAAACATTNATGCTGCAAGAAAACTAGGCGACTCTGGGTGTAACTTGATTAATGGCAGGCTGGCAGACATACGTTGGTAAACATTGGTGACCTTGACGGAAGTGGCAGACAGTAGCTCCTATTTTTAGACATTTTCCTCTTTCGAGCTGTATAGATGTGGCAAAGAGAATCACAATGGTTAGCAACCAAAATAAATGCAACAAACTTATTTTTCTACCTTCAGTATTTCCTTCTTATTTTTAAATTTTTTAACCAAATTTTTATGATTCCCAAAAAGGGGTTTGTATTTTGAGGAAGTCATTATAACCGGGTTATTCTGTCAAAAGGTTGGCTAAACAAAACTGTATAAAAATAAGAAGACAGTACAAAGAACAAAGAGTTTACTCGACAAATTAGAAGTAATCTGTTGGGAACTCTGGCAAACCAAATATAGGAACAGATGTCAGGTCCTGTAACGTTGCTTGTGGTTTGGTTAGAAAATGCTGTGTTCTTGTGAGCAGTTTTAGTTTCATCCAGTTTTGTATAAACACACACATACATATAACCATCACACCAATATCTGTCTCTTTATCTTTAATTGAGTCAGCCAGGAATTGTTGCATACATCTGTATATACAGTAAAACTCGTATGTTATGATCACGGATCTAACAAGTACAGCGATGTTATGACAACAATCTCGGGAACTGTAAAAAAATAGGTAAATTGCAAGAATTCTCAATTAAAGGGGGCCAAGGTGGCAGAGCGGTTAGATTGCTTGCCTCCCACCAAGGCAAGCCGGGTTCAGTCCCTGGCCGGTTCCCTCCGGATTTTCGCAATTGCCAGACAATGCCGCTGGTCGGCGGATTTGTTCGGGGATCTGCCTTTTCCTTCACCTCTTCATTTCGGCGCTGCTCCACCTTACTCTTCTCTCTTCGCCCTCATCGGCTCTCAAAACTTTGATCTTAAGAGCCGCCAAAATCTCTTAACTCAATCACTTAATTATAAGTTACTTATAAATATGTTTGTTGGCATGCAGTAATAATATATAAGAGGTTGTGCTGCTACCATCAATTGGTAGACCACAGCTGAAAAAAAAAAAAAAAAAAAATTGGCAAATAAACTATAAAAACTTTGGCTGGAACACGCACAAAGCGCTTGCCTGGTGAGTAAGGCCACACACGCGATGCATACGCATTGGAATAAAAGTAGTGACTCATGCTGTCGTCTTTCCTTCCCGCATGTCATACACCCCTATCTCAGTGCATAGCTTGCTGAATGCTGCACGCATAGCAACAGTGATAGGCAATAGTAGCTCACGTTTCTCACAACCAAACCCTTTCTCCCTTGGTGATTAGCAACTGGGATAGACAATAGTAGGACAAGTTTCATTTCTCTCTATTTACTCGGTTCCACACTTGCAATCTTTGTGACGCAGCTATTTTAGTCTGTTGTGGGGTTTTCGGCATTTGGATAAAATTTGTCTATAGTACTATTTTAATTATGGATGGGATTCTCTATACTGTGATACTTTATAGTATCGAGTATTGCATGAGAATATCAGAAATTATTGAATTTTGACATTGTACTAATGGTATTTACCATGCACTTTTTTTTTATCAAGCACAAAATTACAAAATTTTCATTATATTTGCATACTGCGTTTTATCGCATAATCATTGCCGCCACGTAACAGTTGCACAATAATTTTTAAATACTGAAAAGTGGTAAAGCGTCTAAGAGTCTTGACTCCAACCGTGTCACAACACATGGAACAGACGGGAGGGAAACTGGGAAGAACAGAAACTGGAAGTACCGTGACGAGTTGTAGTTCCCGTCCCTCAAGATGAAACCAAAGTGGGAAGGGTGCAGTGGTAGTTGCTAGGCAACCATTTCCCTTCTCCCTAGGCGTGTAAGGGGAGGAAATGACATTGATCCTGGCGTTGTCAAACTACAGTCAAGCGTACACTTTGGGTAGCAGACATCTGCCAACCTAGAGAGCGAGAGAGAATGGGAGGATGCCACGCTATTTGCTAGGCAACCACTTCCCCTCTCATCAGGCGTGTAAGGGGAGGAAGCTGCAAAATCGCGAAATAAGTCTGTACTGAGCTATAATTTTCTTCACAGTTGATTACAGCTTTCACTGTGGTAACGTGATTCTATAGAATCGAAGGAGACTGTTGGTTTACAGTTGGTTAAGGACATTTGAATTACAGGCCCTCCACCGTTTGTTTCAAGTGTAATGTGAGTTTTTATTTAGTTTCAGTTAGAGGTGAGCTGATATGGTTTTTGAGCCTTTTCCGATATTGCTGATACAAACTTACCGATATTGCCTATACCAATACAGATACTGCCTTGACAAGGAAAAATAACATTATTGCAAGTTTCAAAAAATAAAAACTTAATTTTTAAACTTTTACCTAAATAATATTCTAATTGTCTTCGTTTTTTTTTGTTTCAGTGATAGGTCTAACTATTACGATAAATTTAAATCTAGGAACCACATATTAAGCTTAACCATATTTATAAGACAAAAATAACCTCAAAAGCATGTCATTAAGCAATGAAATTCTTAAAAAAAACATAACACTTCAAATGGTGCGTACATTCAATTTGCCGTTTTAAGTTTGTGGTACTATAGGACCTTGATGATGTACCGCCTCTCGAAACCAAACATTTGCAAATATTGTAAACAGTTTTGTATTCTTACGTATTGCTTTCCGTACAAAGAAATTCCACAAATCGCTTTTTATTCCAGTCATATCATTTGTTTATTGCTGACACACGTAAATAATTTCACCACGTTCGTATCCTAACCTTACACCGTCATGTTACTACAGCAACAGCAAACAAACCAACAAAACAAACAAAAAAAAAAGGCGCAGCCAGTTAAGTAATTTAATAAAAATCAATTTAAAAATAGTGATTATTTTAATAAAACAAATCAGTGAATCCTCTATTATTCGTTTTTCATGGGACCCACTGAAAAAAAAAAACTCAGCATGTGGGAAAACTCAACATGTGGACCCCTCTCCTCAAATAGTAAAACCTAACCTCAAAANAAAAAAAAAAACTCAGCATGTGGGAAAACTCAACATGTGGACCCCTCTCCTCAAATAGTAAAACCTAACCTCAAAAAATATTATTTTCATCCTTGGGTATACTGAATTGATTGCCTGTAATGAACAGTGGGCATATCTTAAATACAGGATGAAAAAATATATCTCAATCATTCAATATAAGTATTTTATTATAAAATATCGAAATGCACTTAATTTCGTAAATCNATGAAAAAATATATCTCAATCATTCAATATAAGTATTTTATTATAAAATATCGAAATGCACTTAATTTCGTAAATCTGCCGAATGTTTACATAAATTTCACTAAATTTTGCCAAATGTAAAAAAAGTGGCAAAAATCAAACTAACTTTATTAAAAACAATGGTTTAAAACAGAATATTGCTAAAAATGGTTGAGTTTGACATGTAAAAATCATATTTTTTGAAATTATATTTAACTTTGCTAAAAATTCCGTTGCCCCCAAAATGTTGTTAAATTCCNTGTAAAAATCATATTTTTTGAAATTATATTTAACTTTGCTAAAAATTCCGTTGCCCCCAAAATGTTGTTAAATTCCGCCAAAATAAAGACCATTCGCAATCTTGTGTGACAGTTGATATCACTGCATTACTCTTAAAAAAAGTTACTAGTGTAATTTATCTTAACAGAATTAATCAGTGAAAAGATACTGTTCCCCTTTAATGCTGGTAATTTACATGGTAATTTACCGTACTGACCTAAAAATTATTACGTTTCCATTGTGGAACGAGAGTAAAGTTCAAATCCGTTCCGTACATTATGAATGTATGGTTCTGGTCCGTACCACAACCATTATACATACA
Organism: Clitarchus hookeri; assembly: GCA_002778355.1. NCBI lineage: Eukaryota > Metazoa > Arthropoda > Insecta > Phasmatodea > Phasmatidae > Clitarchus > Clitarchus hookeri. The sequence continues at coordinate 7,967 of NQII01013843.1, read as the reverse complement.
TGTTTTATTTGNTTCAAATCCGTTCCGTACATTATGAATGTATGGTTCTGGTCCGTACCACAACCATTATACATACATGTTTTATTTGTGCGAATATTCGTTTGCTGACTTGAAACAAAGTAATGCCTGCAATTATTATATTTTACCTGTTTTTTGACTTGAGTAATTTAAAAACAAATAGTGATTGAATTATCAAAATTAATGAAGTGGTTGTTAAAAATTGCAATGTTTCTCGACAACTAGTTAAGTATACTAGCTTTTGAGGTTAGGAAGTGTCTGTTTACCTGCTCTTGGCGCTACTGAATTTTGGTAGTACCGGTTTNTACTAGCTTTTGAGGTTAGGAAGTGTCTGTTTACCTGCTCTTGGCGCTACTGAATTTTGGTAGTACCGGTTTTCAGATAGTTTTTTCACAGATAAACAATAATTCCGAATATATTTTGGTTTTTGAACAGAATATCTGATTGATGGATGCGGGTAAATTAATGATTTAAGGGCGTAGCATGCAGGTTTTCTTAACATTGTTTATATACGATATTTGTTGGGACCATCCAAAAAAATCGACTGATACGGGAAAACTACATAAACGGGAACACAACAACGAGGTTTCACTGTAGTGAGCAAAACACTCTAATTATGTCAAGTTGAAAACAGCATNCATAAACGGGAACACAACAACGAGGTTTCACTGTAGTGAGCAAAACACTCTAATTATGTCAAGTTGAAAACAGCATCATCTTAGATAGAATCCCGTTTTATAACCAATATTATAACCGCTTTTAAACATGAATTGCGCACAATTCCGATAATTACGATATCTGCCGGTTTCGATATATCGTTACCGGTATCGGCTCCACCCTAGTTTCAGTGTTCGAGTTGTTGTGATCATTTTGCTCGTTAAAAGAATCAGTTCATGTTTTGTGTTCATGACAATTTTAATTTGGTTTCGAGAAAAGTATTATCATCAACTATCGCAAGAATGTTTTTGTATCGAGACTGGTATAGAGTATCGAGAAAATTTGGTATCGACCAATCCCTAATATTAACAATCAATTTTTTGTTTTTATTTTTTGATTTTATTGTATTATGATTTTTATTTACAGTTCTGATATGTTTTGTGGTATTATTTTATGTTCTAAGCTCTTCGTTAAGTATCAAATTTTTTTTCAATTATCTTTTTTTTATTTCCAATGTTCGATTTTATTTTAGCATCATAGATATCATAAAACACACTAAGGCTAGCTAGAAAATGGTTGCCTGGAAATGTTTTCATAGTGGTTTGGCGGTGCNATAGATATCATAAAACACACTAAGGCTAGCTAGAAAATGGTTGCCTGGAAATGTTTTCATAGTGGTTTGGCGGTGCATTGTTTGTTTATTTTTATGTTGCGCATATCCCAATGTGGTATAATTTTATCTAGAAGACAGCTACACTTTGAATTACAATAATATTTTGTTTATAACTCCTCATATTTTCACGTAAGAAGACACTGAACATGTATTAACGCACGCTAAAATTACAGTACGCCGAGCTCGTAAAACTGGTTATTAGTTATGTGTCCCATGCCTTGGCAAGAGATCAGAACCGGCAGATTTTCACTCAATCTGACGCTTTTTAAAATTGGACAATAGCAGAACTATTCTTGTTCCGATTTTATTTATTCATAGAAATATTTAATCCGTGCCTTACCGCACTAAAATGATTTCATTTTTGTGTGAAAAGATGTCTAGAGAGAGAGCTAAAGAATGTCAATGACTTTTACTTCCCTGGCATACACAAAAGGAAGGAAGGAGACAGTGAAGTGACTTCCCTTCCTTCTCCTTTAATATGGTACCACCTATTGTTTTCCCCTCTTTAACTTGGTTGGCTATTACACTGTTGCCTGGCGGAGCTGCATTCTCAGAAACAATGAGGGGTGGAGAAACGTATTGATTGCAGAAGCAGCAAAAATAGGGGAGGTAGCGAACTAGAAGGGTAGGTGCCCAAGCAAATGTGAGATGGAGGTAATGCAATGGAAAGTGTCTGTGAAAAACACAGTGACCGCCTGTCCCCACTCCCTGGATAGTGGTCAAGGACATCACGCTGGTTGCTATGCAACGGCAACCATCACCCTCCTTGCCAGCCAAGTAAGGGGAAAACAGAGTTCTTACTGGGCGTGTCCCATGTCACTGAAGATACTAGACAGCCAGAACTTCTCTCTCCAAACCAGATGTTAACACATGCGTCAGCACTATAGCAATGTGTGTTTTGTTTGGTAGATGTCTGTATTTGGATGTGATTAATAATACAGTATAACTTGTTTATAAGGGACATGTCTACATTTTAGCGAGCTGTAATCACTAATTACCACTCGCTAAATAGTGCGTACATGGCACTCAAACATTTTTGAGTCTACCAGATGTTGTATTTATACTTCTCTGATATAATTTTTTTCTAAAATGTTTGCATATTTAAATAATATTTATATATGTTTGATTGACCCAATGGTATTCTTGCGAGAAGTGACTGAAAATGCACACAGCGCTCCCTACTAGGTACATCGCGCAGTTTGTAAAACTTTTTTTTCTAGTTAGAAGAGGTTGTTATTTATACATCAGGGGCATCATCATATTCTTATGATGTCTAAATTTTTCATTAAATGCATAGATTATTAAAATTTTCTTTTGTTTTTGTACTAGAGGAATAAAATATGGATGTAATCTGTTCGGTAAACCTTAACATCTCTCAATGATTTAATATTTTTATGCTTATTGGGTATCATTATATTCAGAAAACGTCTGCTTATTAAACTGTATTATTATTTCTAATTTATCCACAGCTGTTATTTACAGCTTTAAACTATCTATCTCCACTCTCACTCTTTTTATTACTTAGTGAGCGCTATATATTTAATGTCTATTTCAACTCTAATTAACGTCTTTCTCAATGTCGCTGTCTCGTTATAGTCATTTAACACATACTCATTAACACCTGTACAGGCTGTCTGTTGCTATCATTTGCGATGTCTTTCACTCACGCATCTAGTCCAATAGTCCAGTCTGCCAGACGCACTCTTCACTGCTTGATACTCGCAGTCGCAGATTTCCCTTCCGCTGGTCGCTTCTCCCGCTGCTTGTCGTCTATTGCTGAAACTCAGCTACTTATCCATTTATCAACAACTCGGAGGTCCGTCACATTATTCATACTCTACTGGCCTTGACCTGGAAAGTTTGACGCATCCTGAGTCACGCTTAGAGAAAGTAGGGCAACACACCACTCTAAAATATGTCAGATAAATGCAGAAACTCAATACAGTCAGGGTCAGCAGCGAGCACCGCAAAATGGATTATTGTGTCGGCTTGCATTTTGTAACAGATTCATCGATCACTCGCTTGCCATTCAAAACATTCCATTGACTTGCCGCCACCATCATATTTCTACTTTGTCCATCACTTCCACATGCTCGCCCGGGATGTGATGCTGCGAGCGCGTAACACTATGTTGGTTATTCATAATTATATCATATATTATATAATTATTAGGGCTGGGCCAATCATTTCGATGCCGATCATCAGTGCCGATCAGAGCACATGTTGTTTACCTAATGTTGCACATTTATTTCTGACTGACATAGAAAAATAATGTTGGTTATATCACACATCAGTTACCGAAAACTTAAAACTTATTTCACTGTCTCATAAAAAAAAAATTAATTACAAATATGCAATACTATTGAACTACATTTTTAGTTGTAAATCCGCTGCTGTAAGAACCACCATGTGATGTACTTGCACCACAAAATAGGCACATGTCTTTTGTACTTTAGTCAGGCACTTACTTTCAAAATGACACGCATTTTAAAATTTTGGGTGATGTCATATATCTGGAATCATTCAACCGATTTAAACCAAGTTTTGTATGCTGTCAGACCATTGTTAAAGCAAAAAATTTTGAGATAGATATTGTTGTTGGTCCGTTTGTAAAATAGCACTAATTTAAAAAATAATATTTTATAATATATCTTGAAAACGATTAAACTGATTCTCACCCAATTCAGCATGTGATTTATACTATGGTAGGTCATGTAAGCGTAAGTGGTTAAACTTTATTAGTTACTTATTTCCAGAATGGTGGCCAAACGAAAGTTGTAAGCATATTTAGTATATCTGCCACACCATGAAACCAATTTTGACCAAATTTTGTATGCTGAAAGTATCTATTACAAGTATCATATATACCAGCAAATAACCACTTTTGTCTGCCATTTTGGAAGATAGCACCCTATGAATAAATAAAGTTTAAAGGTCAAACTCAGTAAATAAGTAACCGTTTCACTTCCAAATTTGGCAAACAAGTAGTACTGATGCAGGTGGTGTAAATTTATATGTTTTATGTTGGTCAGCCACTTATTTTCAAAATGGTTGCTAAATAAATGTTTTAGCTCATTATATTTTATTAACAAAACTAATTCCAACTTAACTTTGTATGCTGGGAGTACATATTACAACCATCAAATGTGTCTATGAAGAGCCTCATTTCTCTGTCATTTAGTAAGATAGCCCTACCAATAAACAATATTGATTTTTCTCTCGTGTCTCAAGAAACAATCAACGCATTCTTTCAAAATTTTGCTAAGATGTTGTACTGTAGTAGGCCATAATAATAAATGTATTTTTTTCTTTTTCAAGTAGAATACAGAATAAAAGTCTTACCGCCGATATTTTTAATTTTAGTTTTGTGGACGATATCTACAAAATTATGTAATATATTTTAACTTCACTTGGTGTATTGGCAGTATACAATCATCAATATTGGTACTACATTACTTTTTTGTCCTCCGTTTATGATCATCACCTCATGAATATTATTATGCAATGTCTCGAGAACCAATCAACCTATTCCACCAAACATTGCACTGGAACATTTCAATTAAATTTGTACCAAATTGTGAACACCATAAATGCTACAGAAGGTCATGTAAGCTTTTATCATTTAAATTTTTTATACAATGATGTTCAAAATGGCAGCTTCATAAGTCATTTAGNGAAGGTCATGTAAGCTTTTATCATTTAAATTTTTTATACAATGATGTTCAAAATGGCAGCTTCATAAGTCATTTAGATAAGTTTGGCATATTTATTAAACAATTTAACCACATTCCAGATTTTAGACATACATCTCTCATTTGTAATCTTAGATCTTATATAGATTCTCTTTTTCTGGAAATTTTGTATGATCGCATCAGATAAGAAAGTAAAGTTTTTTATGTCAAATCTCAGGGACCAAACAACCTATTTCAATCAAATTCTTCTCACAAGTAGCTACAGTAGGCCATGTAAACTTACATATTTTATGTGACTCAGTCACATATTTTCTAAATAAAGGCCCAGCAAATATTTTAGGTTATTAAACCCTATCATTCGAAACATTAGATTTATTAAATCCGAAGTTGATGCTCCGAATTTGACCTCCATAATGCAATGTATTGCATGCTAGCTTTTAGTATGAGGTACTCTGGGTTCAAGTCCTGGGAAAGCATGTTTGTATGTGTAATTGTCTCACTACTGTTGCATAAGTTTGNGAGGTACTCTGGGTTCAAGTCCTGGGAAAGCATGTTTGTATGTGTAATTGTCTCACTACTGTTGCATAAGTTTGTGGTTTCATTTTTAAAGTGACTGCTTTCAAAGTGAAGTCAAGTCCTTCCTGCCAACTTAGCTTTTAAGAAATTATTTAAAAATGAATTGCACGCATGTTGAGGACAGTAGGCTCATTAGTTATATCAGTAACTTCTTGTTAGTATGTTCAGTTAAATCTTACATTTATTCATCACGTTATGTGTCTTTAGTTCAGGTGTACAGTGTTGTATCTAAGAACTTAGGTATTTATGTTATGTACAGCTTATGCTACTCTTACTTTGTTTTATACCCATTCTTTAAAACGGATCTGTTAATGGCCTTATGGTATGTCATTTCATAGGTGTGTTTGGATTTGTTGTTATAGGAGCTACTGGGACACTCGACTGTGACAGAGTAAAAAATATTGAGCAAAGTACACAAGGAATTGGATGGAGATTCAAGATGGAAGAATTACAGTCAAGTTTACAGATCAGGTTCGATTTGCCTGAAGAATGTGACAGAACTGTGTTGTGTCATACACTTCAAGCAGCAGGGTCAACTGGCAACATCAAGAACATTCAGCAACATGCACATACTAGTGAAAGATGTTTTTCATGTGCAGTATGTTCCACCAAGTTTAATGAGGAAAACTATCTGCGGAGACACATTTGCATACACACTGGAGAGAAACCATTCTCATGTACACAGTGTCCAGCAAAGTTCAGTACTAAATCAAATCTAACAACACATTTGTTTTTGTACTAGAGGAATAAAATATGGATGTAATCTGTTCGGTAAACCTTAACATCTCTCAATGATTTAATATTTTTATGCTTATTGGGTATCATTATATTCAGAAAACGTCTGCTTATTAAACTGTATTATTATTTCTAATTTATCCACAGCTGTTATTTACAGCTTTAAACTATCTATCTCCACTCTCACTCTTTTTATTACTTAGTGAGCGCTATATATTTAATGTCTATTTCAACTCTAATTAACGTCTTTCTCAATGTCGCTGTCTCGTTATAGTCATTTAACACATACTCATTAACACCTGTACAGGCTGTCTGTTGCTATCATTTGCGATGTCTTTCACTCACGCATCTAGTCCAATAGTCCAGTCTGCCAGACGCACTCTTCACTGCTTGATACTCGCAGTCGCAGATTTCCCTTCCGCTGGTCGCTTCTCCCGCTGCTTGTCGTCTATTGCTGAAACTCAGCTACTTATCCATTTATCAACAACTCGGAGGTCCGTCACATTATTCATACTCTACTGGCCTTGACCTGGAAAGTTTGACGCATCCTGAGTCACGCTTAGAGAAAGTAGGGCAACACACCACTCTAAAATATGTCAGATAAATGCAGAAACTCTTATGTCAGTCCCAGTGCAGCGAGCACCGCAAAATGGATTATTGTGTCGGCTTGCATTTTGTAACAGATTCATCGATCACTCGCTTGCCATTCAAAACATTCCATTGACTTGCCGCCACCATCATATTTCTACNTTTGTAACAGATTCATCGATCACTCGCTTGCCATTCAAAACATTCCATTGACTTGCCGCCACCATCATATTTCTACATTGTCCATCACTTCCACATGCTCGCCCGGGATGTGATGCTGCGAGCGCGTAACACTATGTTGGTTATTCATAATGATATCATATATTATATAATTATTAGGGCTGGGCCAATCATTTCGATGCCGATCATCAGTGCCGATCAGAGCACATGTTGTTTACCTAATGTTGCACATTTATTTCTGACTGACATAGAAAAATAATGTTGGTTATATCACACATAAGTTACCGAAAACTTAAAACTTATTTCACTGTCTCCTCATAAAAAAAAAATTAATTACAAATTTGCAATAGTATTGAACTACATTTTTAGTTGTAAATCCGCTGCTGTAAGAACCACCGTGTGATGTACTTGCACCACAAAATAGGCACATGTCTTTTGTACTTTAGTCAGGCACTTACTTTCAAAATGACACACATTTTAAAATTTTGGGTGATGTCATATATCTGGAATCATTCAATCGATTTAAACCAAGTTTTGTATGCTGTCAGACCATTGTTAAAGCAAAAAATTTTCAGATAGATATTGTTGTTGGTCCGTTTGTAAAATAGCACTAATTTAAAAAATAATATTTTATAATATATCTTGAAAACGATTAAACTGATTCTCACCCAATTCAGCATGTGATTTATACTATGGTAGGTCATGTAAGCGTAAGTGGTTAAACTTTATTAGTTACTTATTTCCAGAATGGTGGCCAAACGAAAGTTGTAAGCATATTTAGTATATCTGCCACACCATGAAACCAATTTTGACCAAATTTTGTATGCTGAAAGTATCTATTACAAGTA
>NQII01013842.1:0-12529 GCA_002778355.1 Clitarchus hookeri | reverse complement strand
TTTCATTATACCAAGTTTGGTCAAAATGTTTAAACGGTAAGGTATTTAACCAAGGTAACATTAAATATTTATATAGCCGCCTTATTAAAAATAAGTGCCTTACACCTTTATGCCGTATATGGTAGCATGGACTACGAAATTATTAGTTTAATACAAAATTTAAAGTGACTCTTTTCGATAGTATCCGAGATATTATGTAAAAGCTTATATTTTTATTACTGCTGTATTCCATAATGGCAACGAATAGCAATATGCTTACCTTACTTAAATATTTATATTATGAACAGTCAAAATTCGAGATTGGGTATACATTGTTTAATTAGGTTCCGTAATATTAAATAATGACTACAAAAGTTANAAACATTGTTTAATTAGGTTCGGAAATATTAAGTAATGTCCAAAAAATTCAAATGACCACCATTTTGAAAAATAACACGCCGTATATGAAAAATATGTAAGTCGGATGTCCTTAGTAATAACTGAATATATACCGTGTTTAGGAAAATTCGATTGACGAGATTAAATATCATTAAATGTAATAAGTACTTGTACATTACAGTCAGGCATTCGCATGATTTCATAAACCGTCTTTCCAAAAACAGAACGTTAAAATGGCCGCTATTTTGATAGCAAACACATTGCATGATAGAAAACTATAAAATTATGATATTCTTATAATTTGTTTACCGAGTTCAAATAATTTCGGTTTGACATATTCAAAAGATTTGAGGGGCAAGAGGGACACACATACCTGACAGAAGGTTGCATAATTGAATAAGACTATCTCCCAAATAACAGTTGGCTGGAATAAGGAGGAATGCAAAATTACATGCCCCGAGTAAGGATCGAACTCACGACCTTAAGATTATGAGACTTACGCGCTGCCAACTGCGCTACCGAGGCCTTGCATTGATATGCTACTCTTTTACGGAAAGAAATCTTTCAATGAATATACTNAACGCTCACCTACTGACGACTTGGTTTCCCAGTTGTGTCAACTCTAGAGTTAAACATTTTTTTTTTACTGCCCCCTCACCTGACATGTGGCCATAGAAAATTTGTGACATCGCATAGGACGTTGGCATCCTCAATGTCGAACGAAGAGTTTGGTGATTTGATTTGGAGCACAATTTGAGACCATTAACATATTTCTGCCATAAGATAACAGAAAAATCACGTTACACCCTGCTGTATGGTTTCGATTCACGTATTCAAAAAAGAAGCAGTCCAAAGGGATAATTATGTGTATACCTGTGCCGCACGTTGACGGAGTAAAATAATGATTCAGTGATTGTTAATTACATGTAACATACGTGTGGTGTCGGTAAAATCGCAATATAGAGATTTTAGCATACTTTCAGGAGAATATAATATCTTATGAAATCACTTTTCTGTCTGCGTGTCTGCGTGTGTATGTATATGTATGTGCGTGTATTTCTGTGTGTGTGTGACTGAAAATGTGTGTGGCCCATTTACCCTAAACATTTTTGAACACGTGAACCGAATTTCGACAAACATATTTAACATAATTCTTAACTGAATTGTTAGGAAGGACTAGCCTCGCTGAAAGCGATATTATTAGAGATGAAACTAGAAACATATGCAACAGTAGTGAGACAATTACAATTTCACACGTGTCGTAGTGTACAATAAATTACATTACGGAGGTCGGATCCGGAAAATCAACTTCGTATTAATCAGTCTAAACTAAATCATTTACATGACCGTTATTTTGAAAATAAGTCACTGAGAAGACATGTGAGATTACACGGGTACCGTACATTAACTTGTGTGAAAAATTTGGTGGAAATCAGAAGTTTGGTTCCCCTCAGATTCGACATAAAATCTATATATTTTTCAAGCGATGACCTTCATAAATGTAGAACAAAAAGATTATGTATTAGTATACTCGATTATTGTATACTGCCAGTATATTTGTAGGGCCTGCTGCAGTACAACTTCTTCGCCAGATTTAGTAAGAATGGGTTGATTGTTTCCTGAGACGTTACATAAAACCATTTTATTTATTGTGGAACTAACTGACAAAGTGGCAGAGAAATGAGTCTCTGTAAATACAAATTTTAAGGTTGTAGATTATACTGACAGCATACAAATTTTAATTAGAATTTTATTTGCCAAATTTTATAGGAAACTGTCAATGGTTTTCCGAGACATATATTATAAACTTTATTTATTCATGTGACGCTATCTTAAAAAAGGACTGACAAAAGTAATTATATGTTATCATATGTGATGCTTTTAATAAACATTTTCAACAAACAAAATTTAGTCGAAACTTGTTAAATTGTACGGTAGATATTCAAAATTATTTATTTGTATGGTGTTTTCTTACAAATTGGTGGGCATAAAATGCTCCCTGTATATACAGTTGACAGCTGTTATATCTACTACCAGCTTACAAAAATAAGTTATAATTGATTACATGGTGTCAATGATATCGTGTTCTAAGCTAAAGTGGCTATATGTCAGTTATTTTTAATTTTGATGTACTCAAAAAATGCATTTTTACATTATGTACTGCAGCACTAAATTTTTAGTAAATTTGACAGGAATCTGGATATTGTTTCCCGAGAAATGACATTCAAAAAAATTTGTATGTGCTATGCTATCTTTCAAAATGGTTGACAACAGATGCTTCTTGTAGATACCTTAAATTGTTTTAATATCTACTGCAGCATACAAAGTTAAGTTTTATTTGACTACATGGTTTCGACAATATAACATCCTTAGCTAAATATATACCGCCATTTTGAAAATTAGATTCTGATGTATTTAAAACATATAAATTTTCATCATAGTCCGTAGTACTACTTGTTTGCCAAATTCGGTATAAATCGGTCAATTGCTGCCCGAGATATGACATAAAAATATATTCATTAATCTTACAAAACGACAGACAAAAGATGCGCCGTGTAGACAAAGTTGATATTTGTAAGAACTACTGCCAGTATATAAAGTTAAGGTGGAAATGATCACTTGGTTTTGATGATATAATATTCCAAGCTAAGACGACTGTGGCCGCCATTTTGCTAATAAGCTTCTGTCATACCTTAAAAATACGATTTGTCGTCATCTAACGCAGCACTACTTGTATGCCAATATTTGGTTGGAATCGGTTAATTGTATACAGAGGTTTTACATATAAAATATTTATTTATTAATATGGTGCTGTCTTACAAACTGGCTGATAAACGTGACTATGTGTTGTTATATAAAATGCTTATAATATAAACTTTTAGCATACAGAATTTGTTCGATATTAGTTAATTTTATAGTAATTATACAAAATTTAAAGGATATATTTGAATAGCCAACTTTAAGAAAAAAAGTATCTAATCGAGTTTAATCACTAACGTTTACCTGACCTGTAAGAGTATTACTTACATGGCAAATTGGGTGAAAATTGGTTTAATAGTTTTCGAGATATAATGTAAAATATTCATTTTTAGTCTAATTTCCGAAGGAAAGAGAGGCTTATGAGATCACTTTTCTGTCTGTATGCCTGTGTGTGTATATATATGTATGTTGGCTTTGTTTTTCTAGACGCGTGGTCTCCACTTTCAATTTCCGAACGATTCAACCGAATTTCACCAAACTTAGTACACTTATAGTACTTAGCAAGTACACCTGACTTTAATAGTTTACTTTCAAAATTGCGGCTGTTATAAAACTTACGGTGATATGTCATATCTCTGGAACCATTCAATAGATATAAACCAAATTTTCAGAGGATTATGTTAGCATTACATTTTCATATGTATATTTTGTAAGATAGAACGAATGAAAAAAATTTATGTTTTATTATATCTAGAAATTTTGACCTTATTATTTCAGCTACAAATCACGACTTTATGGGAATGGACTCCGCCGTGCCAGAGTTAAGATGACCGCAGGTGACTGCTATAGTTCCTGCCTCGCTTTACAGTGTCTCACGTCAGTAATTTGGTCTGGTAGTATGAGGAGACATCGCGTTAAAGAAGCCTGCTACAGCTTGTGATGCGATGTCACTGGACGCACGGTGGTACGCTGTAGAGGTCCTGTGGACTCGTGTGTTGCCTTTCCCCTCTCTCTTACTCCCGAGGGACAGTTTCCTGCGATATAACGCTCGCATGCACATTTATTGGATTTCCCAGTGTTTTAGGTTTCCGTCATATTTCAAACCTTATTTTGCTTACACTCTTGCGTGGTTTGTTGTCCATCTGACATTAATATGTATCATCAGATGGAACGTCAGCATTCTCAATGTCGATGTGTTTAGTGATTTGACTTTAAGCAAATCTGTCCAAGAAAAAACATTGAAATCTAAGTCTTTTCCATACCTTATGGTTTCGATGTACGTATTTAAACACGAGGTGGTCCGGCACAATACTAAAGCATTCTCCTTCTGTGGCTCCTTGGACGGAATACAGTCGTATTTCAAAGCAATTTTAATTAATTATTACATTCTTCTGTATAGTCGCAAAAATGTCCAGAATTTCCTGACATTAGACAAAAAAATTGCTTCTATTGAGAGAAAAATTGTATTTGTGAAAATAAATAATATTTATTAACCTCATATAATATTGAATTTTTGATTGACATTTTTGATGAAATTTTAATCTTCGACAACTTCTGCGTGCACGTAACATTCTAAATTCCAATGGGTGGAAAACCGCTGATTCGCGGTGGAATTGAACTAGTATAATCAGTAAAAATGCCTCCACTTAGAATCAGTGGAGAACCAGAGGTGTATTCAGCAAAACAATTTCATTACTTGAATGAGAGACAGCGAAATGTAAGTGGCGATATTATTTTTATTTTTTTTTTTCGAATTGAGAAAAATCATTAGGAAAAATAAATATATTGCTAACAGTCACTGTTTATATTTCGCAATTTAATGTTATTTAAAAAAGTAAAATATTTTCACAATTGGTAAAATTGAACCTTCACATTCACCATCCCACTTTTACACCGTTACTATAAAATTCATCTACCAAGTCAATGCTCCATCTGCAGAATAATATATATGTTTTACATTTCTTTACCGAAAGCATGTTCTTTTAAGTCCATGCCCTTTCTCTTAATTGTTAGTTTAATTGGTATTTTTATGATTGTTTAAACAAATTTAAGGTATGTGAGCACTCATTTCATCATATTTAATGTAGTTCGAACATTCAAAACGAGCGCTAAGATGATTACGTGAAAACAAAATGAAAGACGCGAAAACGGAATGAAAAATTGAATATTCATTTCACGTCGTAAAATTGTATTATAAAAGACGAAACTCACATTTGAGAAACTATTTTTATTGGTTTTATTCGTTTTTGTGTAGTAATGTAATTTAGTACACGTTGTTGAACTAATCCTTCAGTAAAAAAAGAAACACAAATCACTGAATAACAGGGAATAAAATGGTTCATGAATCATTCGGAAATGTCACGGAATCATCTAGAGAAGGAAAAATGGCATTTTTCACTAATTTATAAGTTAAATTGACTGTAGTGACTGATGTATCAGTCAGGTACTGTTAAGTGTTTTAACTTATTTCCGCTGGATCAGATTTTAGAGTGCGGTTCTGACACAGCACTATAAGAGATTCATTCTATTATAAAAAGTTGTGAAAGAATGTAATTTTGCATTTTATTACAAGCCAAATATTGCAACTACTGTATTCCAGATTAGGTAGCGCAGTGGGTGGCGCCTATTGAAGTAAGCAATTTTAAATATGAAACTGCAATGTGTCGACTCACCTCACTACAGGAGCAAACGTGTACGGAATGACAATCATCCTTATCTTTTACACTGTTTATTGTACCGGGTGTTCCGGGTTCATGGCTATACAGGCCGCCTGTTTCACAAGACTTGTTTAGGGCCAACACTTCTTTATTCTCCATACACTGCCTTCTTGCAAGATGCTGTTAACAGCTCGACCGGTCTCTTCGATCGTGAATTGTGGTTAAGAAATGCCCTCAGTGCAATCTCAGTGGTTGGCATATGCCTCGCCACTTATAATAGCAGACATACGTATGCTTCAGAATGTAGTATGTGACGTAGTAGGCCACCTAGATGTTCCACACTGTGTAGGAATTGTGTTGAGTGACACCTGAAAACCCTAACAGTGGAGTTAATTACAAAAAGAATATTGATAATGACGAAAAAGTTATCTATATTAATACGACATATTTTTTAGTTCAAATTTGAAGTTTTGCCTACTCTTAAACGGATATATAAGGAACATGGGAATTGAAACAAAATATTGACAATGCCATCATTTCTAATATTAGTGTCTGTTTCACTTGTAACACATCAGATTAAATGCCTTATCATAGTAATTATTGTTTGCCGAAATTTGCTGGGAATCGGTTAGTTGCTACCCGAGATATGGCATAAAAGGGAAGATTTCTTAACATATGGTTGAAAAAACACCTCTACATAAATATTTGATGATGGTAATATAGTCTACAACCGGCTTACAAAGTTTTGTTAAACCTGGCAAGAAACGTGGTTAAATAGATATAGTAAACAAAATTTTTCATATGACAAAGACTGTTAAAACGTGCGTGAATTACTAAAACCATATCAGTTTTCATGGAGCACCGTAGTATTTCTTTTTTGCAAATATGGTATGTTTAGATTATTACCTAAACATTTTTCAAAAATTTCATGGCAGCACTTTTTACTATAAAGTTTGACGAAATGTTCTAGGAAAATCGTTTGAGCAAGAGTGTTTGAATGGGGTCTAATGCACAAGTGTCAGCATTTTGAAATAACATTCATTTCTAGTTACGAACATCTCACATTGTTTATAACAACGTTGAACGTACACAAAAAGGCATCTTGCAAATTTTTAGTTCAAGCTGACGGTCACAGAAGAAATAGTGGCAATTATTAAGTTTAGGGGCTTTTCTGAAAAAGAAAAAAAAATTTAAAATTAAAATATATTTCCACGCTACTAATCACGTAAAATACGAATATACTAGTGTCATTAACATCCGACTAATTTCGTAATATGTGCCCACCTAAACTTACAGAACCTAAACCCACGATGGGTGAATCACTATTAAACATTTTAAAACAAACCTAGGATGTTGGGTTTTACACTAACCTAGGCTTTTTGGATTTTACACTAACCTAGGATTGTAATGTTTTACACTAACCTAGGCTGTTTGAGTTTTACACTTAACTACGAATGTAGGATTCTAGGGAATTAAAGAAACCATAAAACACACCAACATAAGGTAAACCGACTCATCTAGGTGGGGGGCTGGTATAATTCCTCTGGCGTTAATAGACGTAAAGAAACATATTTCGCAAGTTTTTTCAAATATATTCTACTTATATTAACATTACGCGTACTCGAATATGAACAAATTAAGCTGTGCGGAGCACATTAATGAACTTTTGTTGGTATAGGACGTTTCTTTCATAAACGTAAACAAACTGGGTATACTGCTCATTTCGAATTTTGTTCAATTTTTTAAAAATATGTTGTACATATTTTAAAGCTACGCCCCTAATATATTCGTGTTATACGTGATTAGTAGAGTATAAATATATCATTATTTCAAATTTTCTTTGTTATTTTTCAGAAAAGCCCTTAAACATAATAATTATCGAAATAGTTACTAATATTTCAAATGTCCAGTATTTAAATTTATTTATCTGAATACATATTTTCATTTGTAGCGGTTAAAAAAATATGTGACTCATAAAATAAACAGCATGTTTTGTTTGTGGTTTGTCTGTCTCTGAGAGTCCACTGAATTATTTTTAATAGTTCTCCTATTTGAGACAGGGGGTTGTACAACTTGGCACTACCATCACATACAACTTTGCCAAATAATTTTTTTTAACTTCTGAATGCTTCTGATTCGTAAGCAATTTTTCGTAAACATGAGGTTATTCTGTGAATTTATCACAAACGTGTTAGGATAAACTCTATGTCCAAATTTATTGTAACATTTTACTGATCAAAACTGAAGGTAAATATGAATAATGATTTTAAAAATTGGTCGTACTGTTTTATTTACACATTTGTTATGCTTTTAGAGGGAATTACTATGAATGTTGCAGTTGCAAGTAACATCATATTATTACGCTCCTTACTCCTGTACCAGTAAATGAACGATGTTTTTATGGAGCCACGGTGTCAGAGCGATTAGCCTGGTAGGCTTCAACTTAGACCGACCGGGTTCATTCCCAGGCTAGGTAATTCCCGGATTTTCGCATGTGGGAATCTTGCTGGATGACGCCGCTGTTCGGCGGGTTTTCTCAGGGATCTCCCGTTTTCCCAGTCCTTTCATCCCGGCGCTGCTCCATACTCACCTCATTTCACCCTCATCGGCTCTCAAGATTTCGCTGTTAAGACACGCCCAAATCTCTTCACTTACCCACCGGTATTTTCATGGATGCTATTTTCCGAATCGCGGAGACATTAGCTACAACTCGCGGTAGTTAATAGACTCGGGCACCACTATAAAAGCAGACAACGGTTAAATTCAGCACTTGAGACCCTTAACATTTCCTTCCTCAGTTTGTATCCCTGAAATAATAACAAAAATAAAAATAAATAAACGCCTTTCCTATAATTGTTTATTTAATCATTCCTCTTAACAAATGTTTCCACCATACAGGGAAAAGTGCAACTTTCATTTAAGTATTGAACTTTTACCAGAAACATTTGAAGACGTCTAGCACAGGAAAATCCGCGACCCTGAAAAATTTTCACGTGTTCATTATTATCACTTTCCTTGTCATTACTGACGGAATATATCAACGTGGACTGCGACGAATTGTTATGGTTTCTAGTGACGAATGTTGATGTTTTTTGGAAACGGACATTGTCGTGGCATAGTTTATAGGTCTACAGGTGACCGCTTTAAACCCTGTCTCTCTTTATATCGCCACGTGTCCCGTAATACTGGTTCGATGGCGTGAAGGTCCATCTCGTGTTATAGTAACTCGCTACAATAATGGAAGCGAAAGTCTCTGAACAAACAGTAGTATGCTGAATATTGTCCTATGGCCTCATGTGTTGTTTTTCCTCTTTGATATCTTGGTGACAACTTTCGAGCAAAATAACGCTCACCTACTGACGACTTGGTTTCCCAGTTGTGTCAACTCTAGAGTTAAACATTTTTTTTTTACTGCCCCCTCACCTGACATGTGGCCATAGAAAATTTGTGACATCGCATAGGACGTTGGCATCCTCAATGTCGAACGAAGAGTTTGGTGATTTGATTTGGAGCACAATTTGAGACCATTAACATATTTCTGCCATAAGATAACAGAAAAATCACGTTACACCCTGCTGTATGGTTTCGATTCACGTATTCAAAAAAGAAGCAGTCCAAAGGGATAATTATGTGTATACCTGTGCCGCACGTTGACGGAGTAAAATAATGATTCAGTGATTGTTAATTACATGTAACATACGTGTGGTGTCGGTAAAATCGCAATATAGAGATTTTAGCATACTTTCAGGAGAATATAATATCTTATGAAATCACTTTTCTGTCTGCGTGTCTGCGTGTGTATGTATATGTATGTGCGTGTATTTCTGTGTGTGTGTGACTGAAAATGTGTGTGGCCCATTTACCCTAAACATTTTTGAACACGTGAACCGAATTTCGACAAACATATTTAACATAATTCTTAACTGAATTGTTAGGAAGGACTAGCCTCGCTGAAAGCGATATTATTAGAGATGAAACTAGAAACATATGCAACAGTAGTGAGACAATTACAATTTCACACGTGTCGTAGTGTACAATAAATTACATTACGGAGGTCGGATCCGGAAAATCAACTTCGTATTAATCAGTCTAAACTAAATCATTTACATGACCGTTATTTTGAAAATAAGTCACTGAGAAGACATGTGAGATTACACGGGTACCGTACATTAACTTGTGTGAAAAATTTGGTGGAAATCAGAAGTTTGGTTCCCCTCAGATTCGACATAAAATCTATATATTTTTCAAGCGATGACCTTCATAAATGTAGAACAAAAAGATTATGTATTAGTATACTCGATTATTGTATACTGCCAGTATATTTGTAGGGCCTGCTGCAGTACAACTTCTTCGCCAGATTTAGTAAGAATGGGTTGATTGTTTCCTGAGACGTTACATAAAACCATTTTATTTATTGTGGAACTAACTGACAAAGTGGCAGAGAAATGAGTCTCTGTAAATACAAATTTTAAGGTTGTAGATTATACTGACAGCATACAAATTTTAATTAGAATTTTATTTGCCAAATTTTATAGGAAACTGTCAATGGTTTTCCGAGACATATATTATAAACTTTATTTATTCATGTGACGCTATCTTAAAAAAGGACTGACAAAAGTAATTATATGTTATCATATGTGATGCTTTTAATAAACATTTTCAACAAACAAAATTTAGTCGAAACTTGTTAAATTGTACGGTAGATATTCAAAATTATTTATTTGTATGGTGTTTTCTTACAAATTGGTGGGCATAAAATGCTCCCTGTATATACAGTTGACAGCTGTTATATCTACTACCAGCTTACAAAAATAAGTTATAATTGATTACATGGTGTCAATGATATCGTGTTCTAAGCTAAAGTGGCTATATGTCAGTTATTTTTAATTTTGATGTACTCAAAAAATGCATTTTTACATTATGTACTGCAGCACTAAATTTTTAGTAAATTTGACAGGAATCTGGATATTGTTTCCCGAGAAATGACATTCAAAAAAATTTGTATGTGCTATGCTATCTTTCAAAATGGTTGACAACAGATGCTTCTTGTAGATACCTTAAATTGTTTTAATATCTACTGCAGCATACAAAGTTAAGTTTTATTTGACTACATGGTTTCGACAATATAACATCCTTAGCTAAATATATACCGCCATTTTGAAAATTAGATTCTGATGTATTTAAAACATATAAATTTTCATCATAGTCCGTAGTACTACTTGTTTGCCAAATTCGGTATAAATCGGTCAATTGCTGCCCGAGATATGACATAAAAATATATTCATTAATCTTACAAAACGACAGACAAAAGATGCGCCGTGTAGACAAAGTTGATATTTGTAAGAACTACTGCCAGTATATAAAGTTAAGGTGGAAATGATCACTTGGTTTTGATGATATAATATTCCAAGCTAAGACGACTGTGGCCGCCATTTTGCTAATAAGCTTCTGTCATACCTTAAAAATACGATTTGTCGTCATCTAACGCAGCACTACTTGTATGCCAATATTTGGTTGGAATCGGTTAATTGTATACAGAGGTTTTACATATAAAATATTTATTTATTAATATGGTGCTGTCTTACAAACTGGCTGATAAACGTGACTATGTGTTGTTATATAAAATGCTTATAATATAAACTTTTAGCATACAGAATTTGTTCGATATTAGTTAATTTTATAGTAATTATACAAAATTTAAAGGATATATTTGAATAGCCAACTTTAAGAAAAAAAGTATCTAATCGAGTTTAATCACTAACGTTTACCTGACCTGTAAGAGTATTACTTACATGGCAAATTGGGTGAAAATTGGTTTAATAGTTTTCGAGATATAATGTAAAATATTCATTTTTAGTCTAATTTCCGAAGGAAAGAGAGGCTTATGAGATCACTTTTCTGTCTGTATGCCTGTGTGTGTATATATATGTATGTTGGCTTTGTTTTTCTAGACGCGTGGTCTCCACTTTCAATTTCCGAACGATTCAACCGAATTTCACCAAACTTAGTACACTTATAGTACTTAGCAAGTACACCTGACTTTAATAGTTTACTTTCAAAATTGCGGCTGTTATAAAACTTACGGTGATATGTCATATCTCTGGAACCATTCAATAGATATAAACCAAATTTTCAGAGGATTATGTTAGCATTACATTTTCATATGTATATTTTGTAAGATAGAACGAATGAAAAAAATTTATGTTTTATTATATCTAGAAATTTTGACCTTATTATTTCAGCTACAAATCACGACTTTATGGGAATGGACTCCGCCGTGCCAGAGTTAAGATGACCGCAGGTGACTGCTATAGTTCCTGCCTCGCTTTACAGTGTCTCACGTCAGTAATTTGGTCTGGTAGTATGAGGAGACATCGCGTTAAAGAAGCCTGCTACAGCTTGTGATGCGATGTCACTGGACGCACGGTGGTACGCTGTAGAGGTCCTGTGGACTCGTGTGTTGCCTTTCCCCTCTCTTTTACTCCCGAGGGACAGTTTCCAGCGATATAACGCTCGCATGCACATTTATTGGATTTCCCAGTGTTTTAGGTTTCCGTCGTATTTCAAACCTTATTTTGCTTACACTCTTGCGTGGTTTGTTGTCCATCTGACATTAATATGTATCATCAGATGGAACGTCAGCATTCTCAATGTCGATGTGTTTAGTGATTTGACTTTAAGCAAATCTGTCCAAGAAAAAACATTGAAATCTAAGTCTATTCCATACCTTATGGTTTCGATGTACGTATTTAAACACGAGGTGGTCCGGCACAATACTAAAGCATTCTCCTTCT
>NQII01013841.1:0-20279 GCA_002778355.1 Clitarchus hookeri | reverse complement strand
CTGGTGATGTTCAATGGGACTACTCAGAAAATGTTACTCTGGAATATGAATATGCCCAATCAAGGTGCCTGCTTTGCTGGTGCAATTTTAAATGTCGGATGCTTACAAGCAAGAGGTTCTCATTTCCCATATTATCTTTAAAGCAAGGCAATGAATTGAAATTATTTTCGTCACTACGGATAAATATCGGACGTCACTCGGTAACACTAGATTTATAATGATGGGTAGTCTGTGGCCAAGCTATTGAGGTTCCTTTTTTTTTTACGAATCTAAAAAGATGGAACTGGGAAGGGGAGAGTTGCCATGATGAATGTATTAAAACATTTTTTTGCAATACGACGCGAAATGACTTGATAATTTTCCCGAGAAATCTAAGCGCTGAATATTATACAAGAAAATAAATTATGGATGGAATGTTGTGAACTATTTTTTGTTCAAAACTTGTATTTCAAGCACTCTGAATTTAGAAAATCTGCCAGGTAAGACTATTCCTTGGTAAATATTTGAGTGCTAAACTGTAGCCGGAAGTAACTCTCATGGGCGAGGAACTCCGGAGGCGATGACACTGTTACTTAACTGGCTAGAGTGGGTTCACAGTTGATTAAATACATCTGAAATCCTGGTTGTTTTCTAACATCTGCCCACCGTTTATCATTGTGATACTGGTAGAATTTGACACTGAAGAACAAATAATGGTATTCAAGTGTCATTCAGATGAGAAAGTGAAACTGTTACAAGTATTAGTATGTAATAATTGCGCCAATTCTGACTGCAATGTGTATCTAACGAAAAGAAATCTCCCAGTGGCAAATAATTAAAATGTTTCATTTAAAACAAAAAGAGTCTTTCCATTATTCGCTTCTTACGTCACTGCAAATACAATAGTTAGCGTTTACGTTTAACATATGAATCTACAGACTGGGAATTTTTTCCCAAAGGTCGAGCTCAGAAGATTTCAGTTGTTCGTGGACGAACTGAAATCATTACTCTTTTGTTTCTGGGGTTCCTTAAAAAAAAAAAAAATTTCTAGTGTACATGTGGAAAAATGGCGGACCGGTCATGGTTTGTATCTTTTATTGGTCTCCTCCCGTTTCTCCCTTTGTCATTCGCGCTTACTCCAGCTCTGNCAGAGCTTTAAAGGCTAGGAATGTAAAATGATGTAAAGAAAGATATCAAATTATAATTCATAGAATGACATTATATTGTTTTGAGGCGCCTGGGGAGCGTACCTGAGTTCATGGGGGACGGAGATCTTAATAAAAATAAAATAACTAAATTTGGTTTTAATTTATTTACATAGCTATTATTTACAGCATTAATCTATGTCCACGAATCCTCTTTTTATTTCTCAATAAGAGCAATATTTAGTGTACATTTTTACTTCAATTAAAAGTACACTAAGAACGGCACCTTCTTAGTGTCTCTGTTTGGTTATACGCAATTAACTCACACCCATCATTAACAAACTGTCAGTCTCTCTGATGCCATCATTTGTAATGCCTTTCACTCACGCACCCAGTCCACTAGCCCAGCCTGTCAGTCGTACTCTTCACTGCGCCGATGCTCGCAGTCACAGATTTCCCTCCCACTGGTCACTACTCTCGCCGCTCGTTTCTCTCGTTCGTCGATTATCGCCACAACTACAGCCACTTATCCACTCAACTCAACAACTACGCGGCCCGGAAGCCCATCGAACCATTTATACTCTGCGGACCTTGACCTGAAAAGTTCGACGCACCCCGAGTCATTCTGACAGAATCCAGGGCAGTAAACCGCTAGAAAATTCCTCAGATAGACGTGGAAATTCAATCAGCAGAAGGTCAGGGTCGCGCGCCGCAAAAGGATATCGTGGCCGCCCTATTTTCGTACAAGATATGCGCGTCTGCAATTGTCCCTCGCCTTACCTTCCAAATATCCCTTTGTGCCTCGCCACGGCTATCATGTCTACTTTCATTTTATACTACTATATATATATATATATATATATATATATGAAAAGTAAACATTTGGTAATCACTATACACCTCAAGCAGGATCATTTCAAATTTTATGTTATGCGTAGCACCTATTTATATATATATATATATAAATAACACGGTAATTCACAGTTTAAAAAATAAGTTTAAAAATACGGTTATAAAATTATAAACACATATATTAAAGAATAAAGTTTTCTATTCAATTTAAATTCTAATTTTGAAAACGCTATATTTTGTTATTTTTTTCATTTCACCATTTTAAAATTAATTTTTACAAGATTTTTCATAAACTTTTTAAAGATATAAAAAACAATGGAACCCATAAATTTGTTGCAGATTCAAAATACCCTGTAAACACTCTGGATTATTCACTGGTTTTACGAAATAATAAGTACACTTAAAAACGAAAGCCAACTTTTTGTCGTTAAAATACGACTGCATTCTATGAATGTAGGAAGCAGATTGTAACCACATTAAAACTTAGCATTATGTTTTATTAGTCCGTGAAAATATCTTCAAAAGTGCGTGTGGTCGTTAGAATTCCAAAAAAACGCCTTTTTAAAAGTAATTTTACTGTTGTCAACAATATTTTTTTTAAACGTTCATTGAAAATAATTGTTATTTTCCATGCTTACTGAAAATAAACCTTAATTATACTGCCTACATGTAAATGTCTAAAATGCAATTTATAACCACTGTTTTTCGCTTCAATCATTGAACAGTACTCTTCGCTTGTAAATAGTACGCCACAAAACAGGTTTTGTTATAGTCTAAGAGATAGTCTACATACAAAGATACTGCTGTAACGCCTCAAATAATAGTTATATATTCCTCTCACAGTTATCTAATTTTTTTTTTTGCAATGTGTATGTTAACATTATATTTATTTATTTTATTTATTATTTGTTTGTGGCAGATATATATANTTTTTTGCAATGTGTATGTTAACATTATATTTATTTATTTTATTTATTATTTGTTTGTGGCAGATATATATATATAATGTACTACAACTCTAATTCATAATATTTATTGCAAGTTGTTTAAATATCAGAAAACGTATTTTTCTGTCATTANATCACTATACACCTCAAGCAGGATCATTTCAAATTTTATGTTATGCGTAGCACCTATTTATATATATATATATATATAACGCGGTAATACACAGTTTAAAAAATAAGTTTAAAAATACGGTTATAAAATTATAAACACATATATTAAAGAATAAAGTTTCCTATTCAATTTAAATTCTAATTTTGAAAACGCAATATTTTGTTCTTTTTTTCATTTCACCAATTTAAAATTAATTTTTACAAGATTTTTCATAAACTTTTTAAAGATATAAAAAACAATGGAACCCATAAATTTGTTGCAGATTCAAAATACCCTGTAAACACTCTGGATTATTCACTGGTTTTACGAAGTAATAAGTACACTTAAAAACGAAAGCCAACTTTTTGTCGTTAAAATACGACTGCATTCTATGAATGTAGGAAGCAGATTGTAACCACATTAAAACTTAGCATTATGTTTTATTAGTCCGTGAAAATATCTT
This sequence comes from Clitarchus hookeri, assembly GCA_002778355.1. Lineage (NCBI taxonomy): Eukaryota > Metazoa > Arthropoda > Insecta > Phasmatodea > Phasmatidae > Clitarchus > Clitarchus hookeri. The sequence goes on along the minus strand of NQII01013841.1, from coordinate 16,742 downwards.
CAAAAGTGCGTGTGGTCGTTAGAATTCCAAAAAAACGCCTTTTTAAAAGTAATTTTACTGTTGTCAACAATATTTTTTTTAAACGTTCATTGAAAATATTCTTATTTTCCATGCTTACTGAAAATAAACCTTAATTATACTGCCTAAATGTAAATGTCTAAAATGCAATTTATAACCACTGTTTTTCGCTTCAATCATTGAACAGTACTCTTCGCTTGTAAATAGTACGCCACAAAACAGGTTTTTTTATAGTCTAAGAGATAGTCTACATACAAAGATACTGCTGTAATGCCTCAAATAATAATTATATATTCCTCTCACAGTTATCTAATTTTTTTTTGCAATGTGTATGTTAACATTATATTTATTTATTTTATTTATTATTTGTTTGTGGCAGATATATATATATATATAAAATGTACTACAACTCTAATTCATAATATTTATTGCAAGTTGTTTAAATATCAGAAAACGTATTTTTCTGTCATTATNAATGTACTACAACTCTAATTCATAATATTTATTGCAAGTTGTTTAAATATCAGAAAACGTATTTTTCTGTCATTATGTTTGTAAGTATTTCTGTTTTCAATCACAAAGTTATTATTATATGGGCCGCTTTGCATACAGGAATTTGTTTATTTGTTTCTATGGAAACGCAAAACGTATGTGTGGAATATGATGTAGCCGTCTCCTGTTTGGCGCGATGTTTAAAGGCGTCGTTTAGGTATGCAGTTTTTAAGGTTTTCAGCCATCTTGGTTTTTCTGTCAGGCAGGCGATGACCTAGTGGATCGTCGGAATACGCGCGGCATTTGAAGAAGAATACCTTAAGTCTGCACGCGCTACCTACGCGGATTATTTTTTAAAGTCATGTTAGAACTACCGCGATTGTGACGTGCCTAAGGCTCGAAAGCCTAGTGCAAGAAGACTAAGAATCACAACCAGAGGAACCAACTACGGAAGACTTCAAAAGTTGCTGCATAATCAAGATATATTTTAAGTTCAGTATGACGAATTTTCAACGCAGAAACTACGCCTATAAGGGTATTTGAGAAATTAATTTGTCCTACGTTACGCCATCTTGGATAGTCAGTTAATTAAAGTTGTTATAGCTATATGCCTACAGAACCCCTGAACTGAGTTCTCATGATCTCCCAACTGAGTTGGTGTGAGAGAATTATTTATTAAATNATATGCCTACAGAACCCCTGAACTGAGTTCTCATGATCTCCCAACTGAGTTGGTGTGAGAGAATTATTTATTAAATAAATTTGCACATTTTGAAATAATTTAAAGATACGATCGAGAAGCCTTCACTTATAGTAACGGCCACACAAAGCAAAGTAAATTTTAAACACCAGAAAAGAGCTGATACATAATATTTAGTATTTGCACAAATATTAAATTAATTAATGATGTTACAACTTAACTATATATTTCTCAATTAAAACATATTTATTTCCAATCAAGTCTCTGAGTGTATTCGTTTGATCAGTAGTTAGTGGTAGTTTTGATTTGTGTCTTCGAAGTGTCTCTTGTATGTTGTTGGTCGTCTACGGAGATTGGCTGATGCAAAGGTTCCTGAGCTGAAAGTATATTTGGTAAGATACACATGTTGTGGTAAGATCCAATCCAGGTTGTATTTGTGTGCTAGGTTGCCTGCCTGTCTACATTACACATACCACACTGCTTTGGTATTAAATAAATATTTCGGGCATACGAACTTCAACTAGGGAAACACTTCTACGATAGTTAGAGCCATACGCCCTGCGGTAGTGGCCACTGTAAAAGCACACCAAGCCTTCCAATTAAGGCACATGTTCGCTTTGAAGCGCGTTTTTCCCTTCTTCTTTCAGCTCTACTTCTTCTCCTCCCGGCTCTAACCACAGCCTGGCCATCACCTCTCCAGACATATAACCTCCTTGGCAAAAACATTTGTTTCCTAGTGTATGACAGCCAGTTCCACAAGGCGACATCCTCTTCTCAATTTATACATGTTTACTCTTTTTTAAATACTGTAACAACGTAGGGGGATATTTTTCAGCGACAGATCTGGGTTTAATGCAGCTACTTATCTAGTGTTATTTTGCATAGTCTATTCGCGGTATCTTCACACTTTAAGCATCTAACTTTTGAAAAAAACATTCCATGTATGACGTGTTTGGTTGTTTCTAAAATATCCTATGCCCTACAAGCGTTTTATATTTCTGTTAAGATAAAAGTATTTAATTTTTGGTGGAATAAAACTTTTTCTTATATATTATCCGTATTATGTTATATCCCGTTTTTAATTAATATGAATAAAAACAGAGAGAAAATAGGTGTGTTGGTAATGCCTAGTAAGACATAGTTCTTATGCAAAATATTTTTAAGCTGAGTGCACGTGAATGCGGTTAGTTGTCCCTTTGGGGAAATTATTCAAGACTTATTTAGCTTTGTTTGCATGAAGAGGAGGAATATCATGAAAGGAGAAGCTAAGCAGGGCTTCAAAAAGTTGGAAGTAACCAGGAATGTACTATAAATATATTTATTTTGTAATTGATGCAAGCAGAATCAAAGTGAAAAAGAAAATTGCTGAAAGTGACGCATTTGTTTAACTTTAATTTCTAAAATTATTAACTTTAAAATTACAAATAATCCAAATATGTGGTATACAGAGATTTATGTATCTAGTCAAGTGATATTCAATCATGTAACTTTGCGTATTCCAAATCCATTTTATGGATCTATTACCCGAAATATATAGCAAGTATACCAAAAATATACAATGATCTTGATTATGCTAGCAGCAAAGTAATAAATTATCAATAACGTAATGACAATGATGAAGGAAAAGGTATCAATCTGAAGCTTCTTTTGAAATGAAGTTATCATTTTTGGAGGCGCGTAGTATTCAAATACTAATTATCTATAGCCCTGAGACGACCCTATGTACTTTTACAACGGTTGGTGTTCCACAGACTTAATACCTATTTTATAGTCTGCATCACTGAAGTAATTAGTGACGGTATTTTTTTTTTCGGTTCAAGATGTCCTGAGTTTCAGTCGCGATTATGGCATCGATGAATCGTCGCAAATTGGCAATGTTTAGTTTAGAAGCCATCGACGACGTGCCGGGTGCGTTAAAACTCATCATTTAAAACAGGTCAATCCTATCCTCAAACAATTGTTTTACATTCTCGAATACGTAACTACCGCGACGGCATTTCCAATACCGTGAATATCTCTTCGGCTCCACGTATGGGTAATGAATGTACGGTCACGAAATGAAAGTCGGAGTTGGTCATTGTGCTGCAGAGTCATGCGAATCGTCCTGAGCACTAACGATCGTGTCTTTTATAATGAATGTGCGCGTCACTACAAAGGCTTTGCTAATGATCTCTCTTCCCGTAAACGAAGTATCGGCAATTACGCAACTTCGACGACCATTTAGTTAATGTGTAATTTATTACTCCTGGAGTGGACGTCCTGGTCAGTACACTCGCTGCCGATTAAAGGAGAAAGTCGAAGTTGTTTAGCATTTTGACTATATATGTATATATATATATAACCTTTTACCTACAAAATTTGAGGAAAAATCAAACAAATTTTACATGAAGTTAACGTACGGGAAATACATTTGCAGGAGGAATTGAAGAGCAAGATAGGCAATGTGTATCAGTTTTAACACAGCAAAATATAAATGGAAGACGTAATGATGAGATGATAATAGATTCATTATTTTAAGATATTTTTTTATTCAGGATAAAACGTAATATTAAAAAAATGTACAAACTCATGACAAGGATTCGCGCTAGCGTTTTAGCGAATTGCACTTGAGTAATTATGCGATAATAAACCATCCTTGTCGCAATAAGTGGACATCGATTCCTAGAGACATGTAAAATCCTTAGTGTTTCTTCAATCACATTTTTCTGAACACGTTTCGCAAGTGCATACAAGCCAAAATCCCAAATATCAGGCCTCAGTTCTTTTAGTGTAATCGCTTATTTGTTCATAGCGACTCGATAGGAGTTCTCAGATTGTGAAATTAGAGCAGACGACAAAGGGCAGCGAAAAACAAAAATTTGTATTTCGATAACTTGTTTGTGAAAGAGTAAACTGACAAATTATGTAAAGCACTGCTAACTTATGCACAACAAATTGGTTTCGGTTTATTCCACATGACGTGCTTAGTAACTAATTTAGTGATCAATGTTTTTTTATAAATTCCAGAATACATTAAAAAATTCAGTTAAAAAGACATTTTCAGTTTTATTCAGCCATTTTATATTACCTCTCTCTTGTGATTACAAACTAGAGCAAAAAATCTTACGAAAAGCACTGACTCATTGATACCTACTATAATAAAAACGAAATCAGTAAAGTGCTTTGATATTTAATACACGTCAAGCAACGCATACTCCACTGTATTTGAAAACAAATATGTGTATTACTGTAACTGGTAGGTACAGTTATCATTACAGTTTTATAAAAGTAAGTATGACTCTTCATAGGTTAATTACTGGATAATATGCAAGCATGTAGCTTGTTATCGCCATTGTCGTTTATGCTTTGCAATTCCAAAATAATTCTTCCTATATTTCCTCTGATGAGAAACACTTTTAAATTTATCGACCATGATAGCTAAATGTGTCCTTTTATATTACAAGTTTACTTGAAACTAAACATCTANCTAAATGTGTCCTTTTATATTACAAGTTTACTTGAAACTAAAAATCTATAGGTATCTATAAAATGAAACGCCAGAGCAAGTAAAAGCGCGAGGAATTACATAAATAACGAAATAAAATAACACGCAATCAACTAGGCTACTCATATTTTCTTACATGCAATATAAGAAAAAAATTATAAATTATAGTTTGACGTCACAGGGTAGTGCACGGAAAAGCAAATTGTGATGGGAACTCTATGATTATAGAGGATCCCCAAACCACGTGTTCGGGGCTCATAGATTAAGTCGTACCGAAGGTTGGCGGTAAACCATTACCGCCTCTCCTTAGTGATTACTGCAGCATAATACACTCTTGAAGGGAAAAGGAATGCCAGAAAGCACAAGAGAGACGCGGGAATGTTAAATATAGACTTATTATAGGTGTACGTATATAGCTTACAGGTTTACCTGCAAGACCGAATGATAATATTAGAATCAAAGATTATAAGCTTGGCCGGCTTATGAGTGTAGAGGAAAACATAAAAACAAAACACTTGATGAGATATAAATTACTTGCTATCACAAAACTCACCTTAGTGAATTGTGACATATAACTGAAAACTGGCGTACAATAAAAACACTACCGAATAAAATAAAAATAGGCACGACACTGTTCAAATGAAACAAAGATGACAGAGAGAGATAGATAGAGAGATAAAGTGACAGATAGAGAGATTTAATGTTTATTTTAATCCTACAAAAAATTATTTGACTGGAAATTATTAAAAAATTATAAATTATAAAATTAAAAATTATAAATTATAAATTTAAAAAATATATATATATAATTCATACGTTGTAAAAACTGAATTGCAATACTAGCCTGACTTCCTCAAAATTAACTTTAAACTCAATTGAGTTTCAAAATGCATAACAAGTCGAAGTCATGAAATAGCTCATTTTGTTAGATCAATTTTATATTGCAAATCAAAGTTTTAAAATCAGGTTGTTCGTGGGGAAAATATTAATGCCAATTTCAAAAATTTAAAGTTACTTACAATTTGCACTAACGTTTCTCTGCTCGTTATGAACTAATCTGACACGATTCTTAATGCTGAAGTTGATGTTAAATATATCCTTCAGTAACCGTAAAAATATAAAATATTAAACAACTTGACGTCCTCTTCTCTCTTGACGTTCCCCTATCCCATACTCTCGAGCCTTGCGTATTTTCAAATATCCTTGGCACTAATTACGTCGGTACACGAACTCACACATAATAAACCACAAATACATATAACGCGTACGTCGTTCTTTTGGGCGCTCTGCCTTGCTTGATGTTCCGTGTACATCATCTGCCTGGATTAGATCCGGACTTGACATTTTTCTTTAAAATTCAGTAAATTCACTACCAGGGGTAATAACTGCCGCTCTCTGGACCTACGTTGGAAGTAAAGATGGCATTTACTCTTCTCTGCTAAAAAAATTCTCGAAAGTAAACAATTTTAAAACAAATCAATTTGAAATTCTCCTTTCTACGCGTCAGGGTAAGTGTCACAAGCTATTCAAAATATATGCGTTGCCATAGCAACGCAACAAAATCCTGCCAACTCTCTTTTCGAAAACTTAATTTTCTCCTGCCAACTCTATTTTCAAAAAAAAGAATTTCCGACATAAAATTAATTTGAATAAAATATTCGTTGCATTGGCCATTTGTGAAATAAAAAAACCGAATAAATAAGAGAGTTAGTAAAACGTGAAATGTAGCTGATAAAAATGAGAGCTTCGTGAAAAAAAAAGCGACAAGTCGCAACAAATATACAAAGTTATGAAATCTTTACACGTATTTAACTGCATAAAAAATATCAGCAACTGTTAAAATCTTCTTATTTTCCATACGCGTTAGTGTGTGTGGGTGAGTGGAAATTAGGGTAAAGGATTGACTGCTAAAAAGGAGTAGAGCGTCTAAGATTTTATTTTAAATATAGCGTGAGTCTCGTGAGTATTCGTGAAAAGTATAAATATGCCTAAAGTTCGTGTAACCCATGCATTAACCAACATCTATGCATTACTGATGGCTTGCCGGGTGAATACAAAATAAGTTTGTATTATATCTGAGAGTCGACAAAGTTGCCTTGCAGAAGCCTTAGCTCGCTGAAATCCATATAGCATCTCTTCGTTTCCAAAGCGCGGAGTTGCGTGTCCTAAAGTTTTTTTGAGTGTCAGATGGTTTGTTTTCTCACGTACATTAATAAAATTCCTCTTTTAAATAATTCATTGTGTTTTTGGATGGGAGTGTCTATGGTATTTATTCTTCGGTCTACGTGATAAGACAGACCAAAAATAATTTTCACAGAAATTATTAATCAGTGAATTAACGGGCTGTGTTTTCTGAAATTTATTTTTTATATAAATTAAAAGTGTTGACACAACGAGATGTTTTTAAGTGGATGTTACTGTTTACAAGCATGAAGGCTGCTAATAAATTCAAAGCTAACGAACTAATGAATTACAAAAAATTATACACAGTATATGAATAATTATTGTTTGGTATTTCTCCACTCTTTATTCTGCCAACTTCTCAATGTGGTTTGGCTAGTCACAAAATTTAAAGGTAGAAAAATTGGTAACCAGAGAAGAGTGAAACACATTTACCCGATTGGTATCTATGAAGTTTCAAAGACATTATTTCCCTGTTCCTTTATTTTATTTTCACAATTTTATATGCCATCATCACGAAGGACGACAACGAATTAAATATATTCAGCAACATTGTAAGTTACTGACCATTCATTCAATTTCGCTGGTATTTATTTACACGTTTTTGTGGCATCGATTTCAACCCGTATGATTATGTGGAAGCCCACTTCAAACACTTATAATCTAAGTGACTAATTCTTCAAATATGCCGCGTTCTTACACTATAAAAATATCTGAAGGCAGGTTTTCGCCAATTAATCAAAACACCTAACGACAGAACTTAAAAACTATATTCTTATCGGAGCTATATCAATATAATAACGTCTTAAAAGAAATGTAAAAGTCGGCCAACATTCTTGACATAAAGTACACGTTCTAATGAAGATAGTTTGGCACAAAATGACATATTTTTTACACCTTCACCGCGATTATAATGAAACCCTCTGTATCCACAGTGGTGGTGTAGAAAGGTTTTATAAATTACGCGAATTTACATCCTTTATCAACAATATTTTGCAATGGTACTTAATGATTTCGTATTCTGCCTTCAGATATGATTATTTTAAAATATGTTAAGCATTCAGAATAACGTTCGGGTAAATTTTTTTAACTACCTTAAATTTAATGGCCTATGTATCGACTTAATGAAATATTTTGATATTAATGGCTTCCTACCACACGTGCAAAAGATAAAGTTATTTATACGAGATCGAAAAATAAAATTACGCTTGTAGTGTACAGTGCACTTTATGAGTCTATTTGTTTCATCTAAATCGGTGTTGTTTATATAGGGCCATAGGCGTACGCAAAGTTAGGTAATTGGGGGTGCAAACCACAAAAAGAAGATACACTTTCACTAGATTAAAAACACAGATTGTAGTCTATTTAAACATGTGTACGCCACAAATAGTTTACGCTACATTAAGCCCATTTATCACTTTGTTGTTGTTTCAAACACGTCTACTGAAAATATTATATTTGCGAAATAATTTTTGATTTTCCTAATGACATGTTGTAATGGGGGTAGCAGCTGCACCCCTTTCACCTCCCTTGCGCTTGCCTATGATATAGGCTATGGAATGCTGGTGTAGCATGTGCAATATACAAACGTATTGATAAAATATATACTAGCACAATAGTGTGACTTCAAAACAATAAAGTCTGCACAGCAATCGGAACCTACTTCATTCTGCTAATGTATCATTCACGTTAATGAGAAGGATAACATTTTTTAAAAATAATTTCGTATTGGTACATTTTTCTAGTCACAGTAAAATAAATATGTTTATCCATGGGTAAGAGCTACATTTAGATTGTTTTTCCATTACAATATTTGTTAAAGGTTCATTGTATTTTTTTGCAAAATGAGGTTAGTATTAGTTAAATACCAATGTACATAATTTCGTGTAAACATCTATGAAGAGTTACAAGTATATTTTGTGAATGTCCGACACCATATTTAATATAAATAAATAAAAACATTTTAAGTTTACACATTTTGTCATACTTGGAATATGTATATTCACAAAAAGCTTAAATTTAAAGCACGACGAAGGGGTTTTTAAAACCAGAGAATTATGTTAAATTTAATCTTTAAAAATCTTGGATGCACATCCTCTGTGTTACGCGAATGTTTTCCGCCGTGAGCCTGCTTCGAAACAGGAAGAATGTCTTTGCTCAAATATTTATTATCCTTAGCTTAGATATTAGGAATGTAATGACAAATTTAATTATATTATAATTGTTTTTATACCAGAAATGCAGTGTCCTAAGAGATCACCTTAATTATGAGTAATTTACGAAAATAATATGGTACAATTGCGTAGGTTTTTAAAGGCGCAAAAATTAAATCTATAAACGCTTTATACATCAGATAATAAATGTCTGTGTGGTCTTTATACAGAAAATATTCTTAAATAAGCGTAGTTTATTGTTGTTTTGAATTACTTAAACCATTTGTGGCATTCATAAGAGTGCAGGTTTGTTTTAAAAGAAATCAAGGCTCCTTCACGTAGATGCCTACACAGAAATTTTTTTTTTAAACCAAACTGATTTTTTTTGTAATAAAAGAAATGGTATTACTTTTACAAAAAAACTGTTTGTAAACGTGTTGCATTTATATTTTTGCAGAAACAGGATTTGTAGAACAACAGAAAAATGCCTGCTCTAATAGTGACACTTGTGAAGATTACAAACCTTACCTTATAGTACTAAAAACTTTTCCGGCATCTAGTTTCCAAAAAAGTTTTTTTCCTTGTAAAATTACAAACTAATTTGAGTGTAGAGCAGGACCGGCTGACTGAAACTATTGGGTTTTACATGTTAAATGATTTCAAGCGTGTCTCTGACATGTTACAGCATCGCTTTCAAACAAAAAAACATTTTCTGCGTCTTTGCTTGGGCCACATTGCTACAAAAAGTTTTGTAAAATTTTTAATACCCTGCAAATTGTGGGTAAATAAAGATTTATAGAATCGACAATAACACAGAAACACAAACCCTTATTAATTTACTTCTTCTTGGTCTCTTGTAGCTTGGTTCTTTTGGTCCTTATGTTTTTTGTTTGAAAGCGATATTGTGAAAGACAGCTGAGACACGCCTAACATCATTTAACGTGTAAAACTTATCCTCCTGCTAGGCCGGTTCCGCACCTAGGTGCGCTCTTAATATATAGCATATAAAATGTGCGACGAAATTTTTTTATTGATTTTCCGAGAATCAAACGACTTCGACCCTCACTACGACAAAGAAGATACTGTAATGCACGGATGTAAATTTAAAATAGACGATAAGTTTTGCTCTTGATAACCAGTTGGATATACAGGGTTTTTTTTTTTATGAGTGCAGATGTTTTTTCCAAATGAGTGCAAATGTTTTGCGGAATGCAAGGGGGTGTCAAGCCGAGAGTTTTGATGTAATGAACATGGCGTCGGGAATGCATCCCTCTGCTACGCATAAAACAAAACGCAAGACGCACTGTTGCTGTTGAAGATGCCCTCACGGGTAAACACTGCCTTGCCTGTCCATAACACAATGGAAAGGAAGTCTGGAATGTCAATACGCTGCTGCAAGAACCACCTGGACGTGGCGAAGTCACGTCGACGACGACAACCATCGCCACTGGCAGACGTGCTGCTTCCAGTACAGCGGTACTGTATGTCGCCGTGCAACCACGTAAACGGACATCACTTTGAACAATTGTTGAAGTGCTGTACTTGCGGTTGTGGTACTCGTGGTTGTGTTACATGTTCTTTACATGATAACTATCGCTTACAGCATATTCATCTTGCGTTTTATTTTATTTGTAGCATATGGATGCATTTCCGACGCCGGGTCCATTGCATCAAAACTCTCGTCTTGGCACCCCCTTGCATTTCCCAAAACATCTGCGCTCATAATGAACATCTTGTATCTAGCAGTGCATGGTAATCGGAAACAAGCGTATTTTTTTCGACTTTGACTTGCACGTACGGCTGAAAAATTACTCTTACTAGAATATTGTAACAGAAGTAATTTTATACAAAGTTGCGTTCCAAGACGTTAATTTCTGCCTGAAGACGAAACCTGTGGGTTTTGACATCTGTTCAGAATATCCATTCAATATTCTTAATTGCTTTCTCGCGATCAAGAGCATTTCGAAATTCCGATAACTCACCAAGTTCAATCTTCTTTAATACAAAGTATTAATATCTGGATAAATGTTTGAATTGGAATCTAAAAATTCCTTTGAAATGATTTTCGGAATCCGTTGTATTATTTGTTAAGAATGTTATAAAGTGGAAACGAGAGGGGAAAAGTAAATCTCTCTACGGTTAATACCTATGTGATTGCCTGTCGACTTGTCTTGAAGTTTTACACAAAAGTGAACGGACGAGAAAATTGATTTCTTCACACACTAGATGTATTATTTTTACATTCTGCAACACTTCTTGCATTTCGCTAGTTCGCATTTACAATAAAATGCACTGCTTTTATCTTCGTGTAATTTAACACTGTGTTGCGATGCCTCGTGTTCATGCAGCTTTCCTTATCGTACCGTCTTAGATCTCCCTTCTACATTATCCTTGTTCTGTATCAATAATCTGAAAATAATATTATATACATTAATCTTATTATTACGAATTACGATTTCAAGGACCTGTGAGTGAAGAGTGAATGTGGGATAAACTATTGCATACTATGTTCTGGTTTGAATTGGAATCTGAAAAACCCAGTACCAACTGGCGGAAATACGTGCGAATAGTTTTAATACACAAAAAAAAAATACTATTTCGGCTATATAATTTTGTGAAGCGGTATGTATTCGACTGGAAATGTTGTTACGTGGAAATATTTAACACAACATTTAGTCTGAGTTTCGTCTTCATTTTTCATTCGTCTGGAGAATTATTTCATGACTTCAATAGTTTAACTCTTAGTTATAGATTTTTTGAAATTTATTATTTAATACTTAAGGATTTTTCTTTTTTCAATCACTGTATAGTTATACCATTCCACATTTGTTTTACATACCTCATTTTATGTTTTACTGCTACACCTAAAAATTATTGTTCAATATATGTTCACATGTAGAACATTTTAATTTGTTTTACGCATTTGTTTTTCTCGTGATAGTTGGTAACGATTAGAGTTAATGATAATTGCTCTTATACCCTGACATGCTGAAGCGTTTTTAACGCCGGTGAGTAATCCGCGCTTATTTAATGTGATCATACGTAGGCACCGCACATTTAACCTGAACGATGAATGCTAAATTTAGTTCCTTCAACATACAAATATTCCCTATACATTTTCTTCTAAAACTGATGTGAAAACTTAGAATCTAACTTATTATCTTGTGACGTATATTTGTAAATTCAGCAGCGAGTTGCTTTTAATAAGTTCTTCAATAAGATATGATATTTTGTCAGACTGCTTTAAATGCCGTTATAGGCATCAACAGATGTCTGACAATGAACAATTCATCCTCGTAGAAAAAAAAGAAGTTAGAAATGTCACTAATGAGCCTAATTTCCTTTCATATTTACACAAGTCATTCTGATGAATTTCTTAAAATCTGAGATGGTAGGTAGGACTTAAAATCTCGTTGACTATAATGAAATTATAGATGATAGCAGAAACACGTTTAACATAACGCTATTGTACACAAGTACAAATACACACGCGCCTCATGTGGGACTGGAGCCAAGAAACACTCGTGCCGTCAGCCGGCGTGCAACCAACTACACTACAGAGGTAGGCTTCGGAGCATCAACTTCGGTTGTAATCATTATAACTTTTTGGTAGATATGGTATATTAACTTGAAATATGAAAATATCTGTAATTTTGAAAATAAGTGTCCTTGCCACTTAAGTCATATAAGTTTACATAGCCTATCATAGATATACTTCTGTGCAAAATTTGGGATAAGAGGTTGTTTGGTGTCCGAGATATGGAATAAAAGCTCTATTTTCTGATGTAGTGCTGGCGTACAAAAAGGCATAAAAACTGTATGTACCCGCACGCACGATACACCTAATACATGGCGTAAGTAAAAAAAAAAAGTTTGTTTTAAACTGGTTAAATGGTTTGATAGGTGACATACTAATCAACATTATTTGTATTTACACAATTTTCAAACTAAGTGCCTCACATATCCTACTGTAGCAGTGTGCAAAATCTGGTGATAATCGGTTGATTAATAACAAATATACCACATAAAATCCTTCTAATTCCTCTGGTACTATCTGACCAAATGGAGGACAAAAGAGGCTCTGTGTAGACATATTTTGTGGCAGTTTTAGAAACTATCAGTATACAAAGTTAAGTTAAATTTGGGTACATGGTTTCGTAGATACAGATACTGATTCAACATGTTAGTTTTGTCACCATTTCGAAAATAATTGTCTGATCTACTTAAGACACATCTATTTGTATGGATTACTTGTTCGCCGAATGTGGTAGGTATAGGTTGATTTTTTTTCCGTGATATGACACAACTATATTTTTCATGTGGCTCTATCTTACAAAATGGAAGTCGACAGAGACTATGCAGCAGCATGTCTGAGGCTTGTAATGTAGCCTTTTAGCAGAGGAAGTTTGGTAAAAATGTGTTAAATGATATGTTTAATAAAGGAAATTAAACTCAAGTACATAATTATATGGTTGCCATTTTTAAATAAGCGTCTTTGCTCTTCAATTGCAATTGTTTATATTCGCCCACCAAATACGCAATGCCACATTTTGCGGTCATCGGTTGGGTAGTTTCAGAGGTATGACGTAAAAGCATCACTTAATTATGTCTCAATTAAACGATTACATGGTGAACCGTCAATCTACAAAATTGGTTTAACTCGGTTAAGTGGTTCCCGAGTCACAGTGACCTAAATATTAAAATTACCACCATTTTGAAACTAATTACCCGGCACCGACTAAATTCATGAAAATAGGATGCCCTTACAAATACTGCATGCTTAACGAATTTAATAATTTTCGGTTCACGAGGGTAGGATTTACATACCTACACATACACAAGGCACACACACAGGAACGTGGTCTTATTAACCTATCGTTCGTTCTGGTAGCAAATAATAAAGTTGTCTTTTTGAAAATCAGCACCTAGTATGGTCAAAGGGTGTGAAAGTAATGTAGCCTTCTAATTACCAAAACTATGCCGATACTGATCAAAATCGGTGCGGTTTCGGATGTTTTCAAGGGCACACACGCAAACCCACAACACATAAACACACACACACGCTCGCAGAAGGGAATTTATAACCTCATAATATGAATAGCCCTCCTTGAAATCACATGATAAAACTGCACAAAGAATCAAGTGATCACTGTTGATCATGAACAACTTCTATTTTATTAAATAATGACTATTATCAAGATGGTGATCATTCTGAAAATAAATAGCAGAGAAGAAACGAAATAAAATTGTAGAGTCTATTATGTAGGTATCTTAAATTTTTTCCAACTAAATGTATTCACGAACAGAAGTTGGCAAGATATGACAACACACCGAGCTTTCTCGCAGAAATGCGCAAAATGTCCGTTGTTTGTCTGTAGTTTATATCTATATTTAGGCCCAACAATGAGGGAAATATATTGAACCCAAGCTATGGACGTTACTCCTTTGTTTTAGTGCATTTAAAAAAAAGCATTATCTTTAAACTGCTTTGTATTCTTAGTTTTAATGGATGACAGTGAAGTATTATTTATTACTGCTTTGTATTATTTGTTTTAGTTGATTTCAGATAACTTTTATTTGCATGCTGCTTTGTAAGGAATATATTCTAATAATTGTAATGCCGATATTTATTTCTGTATCTACATAGTTTTTAGCGTATTTTATTGAGGAAAGAAAAGCTTATGAGATCACTTTCCTGTCTGCGTGTCTGTGTGCGTGGTTCTGTGTGTGTGTCTGTGCGCGTGTGTGTGTCCCCTCACCATCAAAATTATATTTTTAATGCGTGAACCGAATTTCACCAAATTTGTCTCACATAAAAATACTTAATAAGAAAATCTTAATTTTACAACTCCGAGCGCATACTTTCAAAATGATGGCCATTTAAAATTTAGGATGGTATGTAATCTCCGGAACCATTCAACCGATTTAAAAAAAATTTTGTATGTTGACAGTGCAGCATGTAAGCATTGCATTTAGAAATCAATATTGTTGTTTGTCCGCATTGTGTAAGATAGCAGCACATGAAAATATAAAGCCTTTACATTGTATCTGGAAAACTACTCAATCAATTCTCGCCAAATTTGGCAAGTAAGTAATGCCACGGTTGGCCATGTAAACGTATCCGATTTCAATTTATTCAGCTTTTACTTTGAAAATAGCGGCAATAGAAATATTCTGGCTTTATTTGATATGTCTACCATGCCATTTGTACAAGTTCGACCAAACAGTGTATGCTGAAAGAATACACTATTTTATATGCAACCAAGTATACAGCCAATTTTGTTCTCCATTTTCAAGATAGAGCCACACGAATGAATGAATTATTTGTGTCATTATCTCGGAAAAATTGTACTGACTCCTACCAAATTTGGCAAACTGGCAGTACTGCGGCAGATGATGTAAATTAATATATTTTAAGGAGTCAGGAGCTTATTTTGAAAATGGCGGCTTTATGGTAATTTTAGCTTGGTATGCTATAACATCGAAAATATGCAATCATTTCCAACGTTACTTGGAATGCTGACAGTATATATTAAAACTATCAAATCTTCCCACAAGGAACAATTTTTGTCCAGCAATTTGCAAGATAGCGCTACAGAATAAATAAATAAAAAGTTTTTATGACATACATCGGGAAACAATTTTTCTCCGACTCCTACCAAATTTGGCAAACAAGTAGTACTGAGGCCGCTGTATGCTTTATGTCCTAAATTGGTCAAACGCTTATTTTCAAAATGGTGATCGTAAAGTTGTTTTAACTTAGTATGCTGCATCGTCGAACTTATAGATAATTTGAACTTAACATATGCTGGCAGTAAATATTACAACCATTTAATGTGCCCACATAAATGATCGTTTGTCCGCCATTTGGAAGATAGCATCGCATGAATAATTACAATTTCCATGCCATGTTTGTTGAGAAAACCAAGAACTTCCCAACAAATTTTGCAATTAAATAGCACTACGATAGACCTTGTAAGAAACTGATATTTTAGTAATTTTTTGAATGGTCAGACACTTATTATCAGAATGGCGGTCATACAAACATTTTGCCTCATTATCGTATACCTACGGAACTACGAAACAGAATATATCATCACCATTAAATGTATCAATACAGACCCCCATTTCTCCGAAATCATGTAAGATAGTTCCACATGAAAAAAAAACTGTGTTTTATGACATATCTCGAAAAACAATTAACCGATTTCCAACACATTTGGCGTAGAAGTTTTAATGTAGTAGGGCATGCAGATTTGTATGTTTTAAGTGTGCCAGACGTGTATTTTCAAAATTAAAGGCTTGTAAATATTTCAGGTTAGCAAAACCCTATCATTCAAATGATTATGCTGATTACAACAGAAGTTCATATTCCGAATCTGACCTCCTGAATGCAGTTTATTTAACGCTAGCTCCTGGTACGAGGTTTTTGGGTTCGTGTCCTGGATAGCGCGCGTGTGAATTTGTAATTGTATCACTACTTACACGTGTTTATGGTTCCATCTTTAACAATATTGCTTTCAAAGATACGTCAAGTCTTGCATAAAATCTAAGCATTTAAAACATTTACAAAACATAATTTCAACAAATGTAGAAGAAAGGAGGCTCATCAGTTATATAGGTATGTTTTTGTACATTTTTGTGCAGAAGTATTAAACGGAAATGTCGATAGTACATGAAGCAGCAGATAAATTATTTGCGAAATTTGAGGGTT
>NQII01013840.1:0-18525 GCA_002778355.1 Clitarchus hookeri | reverse complement strand
ATGGCGTAACCCTTGTTGGCCGCCAGGTCCGATTGATCTTGCTGTTATGCGTAATCAGTATGTATACCGCCGTTACAAGTTTATTTGATCAGATTAACTTACAAAATTCACTGAGATAAAGTTTTTAAAATTTTTTGTTTTTGGAAAAACAAATAATTGGCTACGAGTAAAAGAATTTGTACGGTCCTTTTTTGTGAAATCCTTAGCTTAGAGTTTTATTAAGAAATGCCAAAGGTAAATACAAAAGAATTCTTTTCGTGTGACAATAATGTTAATAATTCTTAATCGCCAAAGTTTGGTGGAGTTGCTATGTGGTAATTCTCATATACAAATTACCGGAGATAACCGGTATGTAAAACATTGACTGAAAAGGGCTGTTTGCTAAATAGGGCAAAGAACCATATCTGAGTTAGTTGATGTCGCAATGGTCAGGGCCTATGACGATGGCTGTAATCTTACAATACGTTTTTGTAATGCCACTGAGTGTATATGGCGTAACCATTGTTCGCCGCCAGGACTGTTTAATAAGTGTTGTTGTGAAAAGGAAATTTTGAAGGATTTGTATAGGAATATGGGAAGGCCAAAGGTAAATACCTAAAACTTCTTGCGTGTGGCAATAATGTTAATAATTCTTAACTGCCAAAGTTGGGTTAAGTTGTTATGTATTAATTTTCATATAAAAATTACTGGAGGTAACTAGTATGATCAGTGTTATTTATCTGTACCCACCGTCAGACCGCTCGGATGGAGCGGCAGGGGGATTTAGAAGATAAGAGGTTTTGTTTGTTGTTTCTAAAAGAGTAAGAGAAGCTTACTCGCATAACCTGTCTGAAACTGTTCAGTAAAAATTTACCCCGACCCGGACAGGCCGGGCAGTACGGCAGACAGAAAGTGTAATGAACCAGTGTAATTAAGTATAAGGTCTTGTAAATGGTATCGTGCAATGTTAATGTGTAGGGAGATTGTAAATAAGCTAGGTAACCAGGGTAAGTGTGAGACAACCCCCCCCAACCCCCAGGGGAATATGGAGCAGGTAAGAAGACCAACCCCGCGGTCTTTTCCCACTTCGACAGCGCGGGAGCGGCGGCAAGCGAGCGCACAGAACATCGAGAGGCCCAGATGACAATCAGAAGACGATTCGCATGTGTGCTGACGCCTGAGAGCAGTGGGGATTGACGCTCCCCGCGTCCATGCATTTTTGGCCGTCAGAACACACGCGCTAGCGAAGCCTGCCGGCGGTCAACACCAATAAATATTAAGGGTGGGGAACGTGTCCAAATAAAGGATCCCGCGCCTCACAGCTGCAAAGACGGGCCACCCAAGTTTTCTGCAGGTGCAGACGGCATCCGGAGGCAACGGAAGCCACCAGGGCACGAACACAGCTACACTGGGCAGCTGCCCCAAGATACNCCACTGAGTGTATATGGCGTAACCATTGTTCGCCGCCAGGACTGTTTAATAAGTGTTGCTGTGAAAAGGAAATTGAGAAGGATTTGTATAGGAATATGGGAAGGCCAAAGGTAAATACCTAAAACTTCTTGCGTGTGGCAAGAATGTTAATAATTCTGAATTGCCAAAGTTGGGTTAAGTTGTTATGTATTAATTTTCATATAAAAATTACTGGAGGTAACTAGTATGATCAGTGTTATTTATCTGTACCCACCGTCAGACCGCTCGGATGGAGCGGCAGGGGGATTTAGAAGATAAGAGGTTTTGTTTGTTGTTTCTAAAAGAGTAAGAGAAGCTTACTCGCATAACCTGTCTGAAACTGTTCAGTAAAAATTTACCCCGACCCGGACAGGCCGGGCAGTACGGCAGACAGAAAGTGTAATGAACCAGTGTAATTAAGTATAAGGTCTTGTAAATGGTATCGTGCAATGTTAATGTGTAGGGAGATTGTAAATAAGCTAGGTAACCAGGGTAAGTGTGAGACAACACCCCCCCCCCCTCAACCGCCTGAGAATCCGGAGCAGGTAAGAAGACCAACCCCGCGGTCTTCCCACACTTCGACAGCGCGGGAGCAGTGCCAAGCGAGCGCACAGAACATCGAGCAGCCCAGATGACAATCAGAAGACGATTCGCATGTGTGCTGACGCCTGAGAGCGGTGGAGATTGACGCTCCCCGCGTCCAGGCATTTTGGCCGCCAGAACACATGCGCTAGCGAAGCCTGCCGACGGTCTACACCAATAAATATTAAGGGCGGAGAACGTGTCCAAATAAAGGATCCCGCGCCTCACAGCTGCAAAGACGGGCCACCCAAGTTTTCTGCACGTGCAGGCGGCATCCGGAGGCAACGGAAGCCACCAGGGCACGAACACAGCTACACTGGGCAGCCGCCCCAAGATACGCCGAGGTCCCACGACCCCGGGCTTCACCGCAATAAAACCAAGAAAAGCTTTTAGCGGGTGTACGAGAAGAATAGCAGCATATCCGGGGACAAGGGATGGACCAGTGTGGGCACTGATCCAAAGGCCACCCGCCAAGTAAGCACGTGCAGAACGAGACAATGAAACGGCCATACCAGAACCGAAGGTCCATGATGGGCAGCCCGAGCCCCAGACACTTGTTTATTACTCCCCGGAACACGTGCAGACGAGGCAGTTTGAATATGGCGAGGGAGGCTACAAAACGAGAGCAGTCCGAGGAAACGAGTCAGTCAGCGGACGGGCGTCGACGAGCGCGGAGCGGGTCGCCAACGACGGGCAGCCTACGAGAGTCCGAAGACGCGGCGCGATTCCGGAAGAGCCAGCCGACATCGGACGCAGCGGCCTGCCAGTTTCCAGTTCACCAGATCTCAACTGCAGGATCAACTACCAGCACAACAGGACAGATAAGTACAGTCATCCAGCGTGTGTGAAGGACCCTGAGTAGTGTTCCGCGAGTGCTACGAATATCTAGAATCACCCAGCAAGTACGAAGCAGATTATCCCCCCCCCCCACGACGCGAACTATACGTAATCTACGTATAGGAACGGGAGGGAGTTGTCTCGAGAACTTGTGTGGCAATTAACTTGTTTTAAAGCAATAATAAAACTAGAGATTTTTCTTGAACTCTTAATCATTTCAGTGTATTGATTTATTAGGAAATTGGACCTTTTGAGAACAGTGTCAATCACCTTCCTCCAAAACCACAGCTCTGGGAGTTCTCAAGTTTATATTTGCGTACTCTTCCTTCCACAGTAAGTCTCTACAGGGTCAATATGACATATTGATGACGTATGGGAAATATTGGTCAGGAAAAATTGTGTTAATACATTGTCGTTCGTTTCTTCCCTCTGGTAGAAAATAACTCCCTCATAAAATGCTGTTTGTTATACTCTTGCAAATATTTATAAGAAATTCGGAAAAAAAAAAATTCTTGATTGCCTTAGGCATGGGGGAAAATGAAATGTGTGAACTGAATATTGCTCGTTTGCCACTAAAGAGCATATGTATGAATATTAAAGTATATGTATGTGTGTGTGTTTTGACATTTATTTTTGGGAAGTAAACACTTTTAAATAACTATACACTTAGATATACAAAGAAATATCTAAATATCTGTTTAAGTATGTTTCAGTGAGCAAATATACAAATCCGTAAAGAAAAATTGCATCATATTTAAGTGTTGAAACGTCAACGTCCTGACAAAAGCATTGTCCTACTTTTCTTGTTACAACACATAATTATGTGAGATTTATACCAAGTTACATGTACGGAAAACTATATACATAAGACACTTACCGAACAACAAATTCCATTACAGGGCGTCACTTTGAAAATATTTATACAATTTTCAAGGCTAGTGTGGAGAATATCTGTTACCGCAGTATAATTATAACTTTATTTGCACAAGCTGTCAAACGAGTGGTGTATTCAGTGTTGTCATAAATTTGAAATTTTACTTTTTTATGTTTGCGTACCTGTAAAAAACAAATCTGAACATGAATTTTGTACTACATAACCATGTTTGAAGGATGGCGATTTATTTCCCTAACGTTACCCATTTCATATTGCTCAGTACATAATATAGATTACATTGATATCCCAGTTTTTTTTTAAAGAAAGATAAATTAAATACATATTTTTAATAAATACAAATGTACACACTTTGTGTGTACACATGCGATTATTTTATATATTACGTATAATAAATACGAATAGATTTTTTACCAAAATATTTTTACAAATGATTGCAAGTGCATTATGACTTAAATTTCCATAATTTTCAATTTCTTAATATTATTAGAGATGAAACAAGCATAGCGAATTTATGTCTTTTCCATGTTTTCTCTTAACGCTTGGGTTAGATTAGTTGGATTTTAAAACTACTGTAATTTTTAACATTTTAAGATTTTGTATGTTATAAGAGATGAAACTAGCATACTGAATGTATGTCTTTTTCAAGTTTTATCTTATTCATGAAGTTGTTTTATGTAATTCTTAAAGGAGTTTAATGCAGTTAATAATATTAACAAACTGTGTGTTTTTTCTTTTATTTTATTTGAAGTCTAAGTAAAAAAAGTCCTTCAAAAACTACAATAGCGTTACTTTATTTAACTAAAAGAAATACTTATTTTTGTACTGTAGGAAACGAAAATCTAGACTCAAAATAACATGGTCTTATCACGACCGTCCAATATCTAGCGGTACAAATTTTAAGTGCGTTTAGATAAAAACCGATGAGTTTTAGTTAAGATTCAGTGCACATGTTTATAAAATTTAACCTACTGGCTGGTCTCGATTGTATAACTGTTAGCAAGTTTCGTTGGCACATTACTTTTAATGCAAGCCTTTAGAGGAAACACTTGTAGCTCAATAAAAGCCCATTTATCTCATCAAATAATTATATTCATCAAGAAATTTTCGTGCATGCTTCGAAGTTTTAGTAAAATGGTGCCTCAAGTACAGACATTAGTTTCAGTTATGTGTATGGTGAATGTGACACACGCTTTTGAAGTTGGTCCTGAACGATTACTTTATTTTAACTATTGCATTAAGAATTAAGTATTTAATACTGAGTGTCCTGTTATATGTAACTGAACAAATAAATGCAACTCTCTCAATACCTGCAGCTGTCATCAAATAATTTTACTGATATTATTAGGGTTGTCGACCTTATTTGTGCTAATTTTCGTGACGCATAATTGTAACTTGGTTTTTAATAAAGGATTTTTAATCCACACTTCAAAGTTAAAAACCCGTAGTCTCCGAGGAATTCATTCTTAGTTTTCAACCAAATGCATTGCAGTACCTGGCATTTAGGCGACAAACAAAACATCCGTTGGCATATTTTTACGAAGTCAAGGGACGGCTTTCTTTTCAGGGGTTTAATCCCGTTTCGTCTTGCTGAGATTTTTATGTTGTACTTAAAGCTATAGAATTTTTAACAAATACGGATTCAAATGTTTTGTCTCTCTGCCGTTTACATAAATGAAGACTCCGAAGTTTTGAACAAATTTTAAGGCTCGACTTCACTCCTTCTGCAGAAATTCTTCGTTTTCGCGTCATAATTTCGGATTCATAGTAATTACTGACAATTTATGATTTTATAAAATTTACATTTTACGAGTTGTTTAATATTTGTGTGCATAATTTTAATTGCGTGTTATCTGCTTGTTGAAAAAAGTCGAAAACTTTTTATAAAATAGATCTATGTTCTCGACATTTTACAACAAGCAGACAACACACAATTAAACTTACGCACAAAAACTAAACAACTCGTAAAATATAAATTTTATATAAGCGTGCATTGTTGATAATTACTATGAATCCGAAACTATGACGCGGAAACGAAGAATTTCTGCAGGAGTGAAGCCGAGACTTAACTGTTATCAAATTGTCGTTGAAATAAAAAAAAGCCATCCATCGCACCCGACAAATAATTATTGACCTTTGACGTTTAACTTTATGTGCGACACAGAAGAGAAACTTTTAACTTAATTTTACCACAGAAAATGGAGTGAAATAAGCTACTGTATGAAGGAGTTTTTATTTGTGAGAAGTAGGCTTTGGGCTGGTGCATCGCTGAAATATTCGCAAAAACCTTAGCCGTTCGCAGAATACGAAAATAGCAAAACACTCTGAGGATAATCTCGGTTTCCTGACGATTCGTGCGAGCAACGCACTCTCGTAACTCGTGATTTGACAAAATAGTTTTTAATTATATGAGTGCCACTCGTTTACGTTCCTTTATTTTGACGCAGTGACAAACCGTTGAAAAAATCAAATTGTAGTTATTATAAGCACATCTGCATTTTGGATGAGGAAAATAATTCACTGAGTCACAAGGAAATTTGGTACAAGACNCCCCCAAGGCTGAGCGATGCCATTTTGACACGAATATTTATTCTTGTACACGATACTGAGGCTCCTCAAGCGTAGAATTTTAATGAACAATTGATCAAGGAAACCATTACAACACGTACAGATAAGACGAACTCAATATTTTATTTATCAACTCTTAACCAACTGCTTTTTCAGAAATACATTATAACAGCGTCGTTGCGTAGAATCAAAGTACATTTTATGTAACTTCTAATCCGAAGATCATGGGGCGGTTACATTCAAAGTACCCTAGGTTAGCTGTGAATATTAATTAAAGTTTAATAAACGACAACTCTCGGGGGCAGATGAAACATGCGCAAGGTTATTTGTGGTTCATTTGGTTTATAACACTTCAGTGATGATGTGCGAAAACACGTAACAGCATAAAATATTTTTATTCGGTGAGTTATAATAGATTGTCTATTTTGCGAAAATGGCACGTCAAACATATAAATATTTAAACGTAAACGCCATTGAGCTCATTTTAAAATTATGGTGCAACGGTGCAGTACGACCGAAGCATATATATATTCAGGTAATGGAGTTATGAAATTGGTTAAACTAGAACTTATGGTCTTATTTCATATCTTGTTGGTAGTTGCCTATCGCAAGAGTTAAGTGTTATGAGTTATGCTAGTTTTACAGCCAGTTATTCCATACAGTATTTGAAAATACGTAAATATTATTAAAAACACAATGTTATTATTTATTACTTGTTTTAATTCATGCTAGTGTTCAAAGAGGTTATAAGCAAATTAAATACGAGACAAATAAATCTTAAAACGTTGTCCATTGGAAGAAACATTCTGGTGTGGTTGATCACACTTTTACAGCACTGATTAAGACCTTCTTCACCTATCTGAAGAGCTACGTGAAAGATGAAAATCTGAAAGTATAAATACTGGCGTTAAGTCTCGTCGCACTGCAGGTAACCCGAAACCCTTTGTCATAAAGCCGAGATCGTAGTCAGTCACAGAGCGGTACGTCGAGGTGTTGACTGCAGTGCAAAGCAAGCTACCTTGGACGTGACATTGACGCCGAATATTAGCTCATTCGGAAAGTGTTTGTAAGTCCACAGGGGACTCGAACTGTCGTGCTTAACCCCCTTCGAGCAACTCTGTGCCCGATATAGTGCACTATGTCGCCCCGTCCATAACTCACAAGACCAGTCACATTCATCACTCTCGACCGCTCTCTTTAGTCCTGAAAGTATAACGCCGTTCCATTGCCGTCACAAAGAGCTACGATCGTATTTGGCTTCATGTTTGTCTCAAATTTTTGCTTTCATTAAAATGTAATTTCACACATCCCGCAACTTTCATAAAATATGTATGCAAAAGTTTTCATGGTTTATAATTTACAGTTTTCCGCGTTTTTTAAAGTCACTCCGTGCCCTCAGAAGTGAAAGAAAGTTACAGCCGTCAAAATTATACAAACTGTGCTCGCTCGCAAACATATTTACCAATAAAAATACAAAATTATTATAATGATATTGCTATGCTGTATTATTACATGATTTTTAAAATAAACATGTCTGGATATGTCGTCAAATCTAAACAGCAGAGCAACAACATCGAAAGTTGTGCAGTTCTCAAGCTCATAGCGTGGAAAGCGCATATTTGTAATCTTTTTGCGAAATCATATGATGCGGAAGCCAAAACAAGCTGCGTGAGCGCAGAGCACAGAGAAATCAAGCAGCTGGTACTCACCGAAAAGAAAAGTAAAGTTGACGAAAATACCGAACTCTTCGCCCGACGTCACACCAAACTACTCATCTTCTGTCTCAACCATTCACATTCAAAGAAGTCTACGGTTTCGTTCGTTTCCAAACTAAAATGTAAATATAACACTACAACGTAAATGGCAAAGAACTTAAGAAATGTGTCATTTCCTTCTTACTTGATCAAAAACCTAAAAAAATAAAAAATAACTCGTTGCCCGGGACCCGGCCAGCAGTCTCAAGTCTGCGCCTCTGCTGCAACACAACTGTTTACCGTGGCGCTCTCTGCCACGCAGCGGCGGCACACTCAACTAACATATTGATGTATCGATTCCGCCGAGAAGACACGATCCTTGCCGAAAATATGGTGAAGGCAAACAGCAGTTGCGTCGTCTTACAAATAAAGTAGCACTGTTTAACATAAGAATCCTTCAATATTTTGATAAACTCAATACTTGTTGATTTAGAGATGGTTCGCATTTAACAGAGAACTACGTAAGAATTACTATCGTTCATAACCGACATATATAATGGTAAAATATAACGTGTGAATAAGAATAGTGCAAAGTTTCTCATACGCTTTACAGTACAAGCCGCTTATGTGAATTACCAGAGAATGCCAAACGTCACTTTAAAACAAATTGTACGAACCTATTAAAAAAATTATATTTTTACTTTATGATTAGGCATGAGATCAAAACAAGTACTCTTTTCCATCACTTCATCTCAATGCAGCAGAGGACATTTCTGCAAAAATTTTATTTTGGTTTTATACGTTTGTGATTTATTACCTAACATAAATAAACAACCCAACACCCTGAAATGAAGTTACTTAATATGAGTATCTTCAACATATTCCCCTCTCGTCTCACTGAAGCATTAAGCTCGATCACTAGGGTGGGCGGTCCTGGATTCAAATCGCGAGCAAAGCATGCAGTTTCAAGATCTTTTTTTCATGTTTAGTACGTTACCTTACTTTTCAATTGAAGGAGTTCGGGAATGTTAAACAAACAATGTTTATAGGCTATTCGCGGTAAAGTGAGCACTTTTTAAAGTCCTCTCATTTGGAATAATAGTCAATAAATATATTCTATTTTAGCTTTAGACTTTAAATTCCAAGTGCTGTGAAATATGTACTATGTGTTTATTACTTGCATGGCAATGTTTATTTAAAAAGGTAGTTAAAGGATTAAATATTGCTGAAAGTAAAAAGTAACTAGAGCCTCAAAAGTGATCACTTTGCCGTGAATAACCTATACTTGTAATAACTGAGAGCTTAGGTAGGTGGGCAGGTAAACTTGTAGGTCTTAACGTCACGTCGAAAGGAAGGGCATTAGAGACTGAGCAAGTTGCTCAGAGAAGCAGAAACGAGAAAGAAATCGGCCATGGCCTGCAGTAAGGAACCATTTCAGCATTCACCTGCAGTGATTCCGGAAAACCAGTGAAAACTGAAATCAGGATGGGCGGACAGGAAATCGAACCCAGATCCTCCCGAATGCGATTCCGAAGGTTTACCAGTGAGCTACTTTACTCGATAGAGTTAACTATTGTGTGCTTGGTTCACTGTTAACTCATCACTGTTTAGAGTCAGTTTAGTTCCATTTTTCTGCCCAATGTGTATCCTTCCACCCGCATGTAAATAAAAGGGGGCCGAGGTGGTGTAGTGTGGTCACACTACTCGTCTCCCTCCTAGGTTCGATTCCCGGTGGGTTTGCTCCCAGATTTTCACATGTGGGAATCGTGCCGAACGATGTTGCTAGTCGGCGGGTTTTGTCGGGTATCTCCCGTTTCCCCCGCCCTTTCACTCAGGCGCTGCTCTATTCCCACCTCACTTCACCCTCATTAAGAACCGCCCAAATCTCTCCACTCTCTCTAATCATGTAAAATTGAACATTCCCTTATGTTCACTAATTTTAAACATTACGCGTTTAATAAGACAAAAGACAGTATCTTATTTATTAAATGGTATATATTTCAAAACTATAGAACTACCAGATCCTGGTAACCAAATTATTGTCACTTCTTCGTAATATTCATAGAAACAGACGCGCACTTGTAAATTTTTGTGCAAACGATGATAATTTGTGGTTGGCTAACTTGGCAGTTGTGTCTGTGAAGACTTACATTCAAATAAATTTTTAAGTTTACTTTTCAAGCAATTTACTGCAAATTTCATTGACTTCGTGTGTTCGGACATCGGCTGCAAAGCCGAAAATATATGTTTTGTTTTTCTACGTATAGTGAAGTAAATATCCGTATGAAACGTACACGTATATTACGTATGTGTAAGTAGTTATCGCGTAATAATTCGAGATATTTTTTGGTAATTGTCATTTTTTATTCAAGGTGGCAGTAGCAGATTAAGAGGGAGAACGCGGGAGCACGTTCCCCTCCCACAAGGCCATATAACACACTTTTCAAAATTACGTATTTTTGTCATGTTTTTGTTATTTACAGAAAGCAAATGCTACATTAGGAGTTTACTCTCCAACAATTAACTACTAGACTCAGTGCATGTGTGATATCTATGCTTTATTGGAACAACTTATCAACTTAATGTAGTGAGTTTACTTTGTAAGTGCAGATTATGTATTTCCGCAAGAGTTCGCTAGAAGCAATACTGATGGCGGTGCGTTTTTACTCCTCAGTCTCGACAACCACCACTTTACACTCTCTCACTCCTGTCTCCCATTATCATTCTCTTCCCGATACTCTAATAGTATTATATTATTCGTGGAAAGTTGTTGAGATATTTCGCCGACTCTTATCGAGGTCTTGAGAGCCGGTGAAGGTGAAATGAGACGAGAATGTAGCAGCGTGGGAATGTAAGGGCGTGGGAAACGGGAGATCCACGTGAAGCCCCGCCAACCAAAGGCAATCATTCGGCACTAGTCCCACTTGCGAAAATCCGGGAGTGGCCCGGCCGCGGATTGAACCCGGTTCGCCTTGGTGGGAGACGAGTAGGCGAGTATTGTAACCGCTCAGACACCGCGGGTGCGACCCCTTGCCCGTGGATAGTCAACAGTGTTTGCGTACTAGCATTAGGTCATTGAATTGGTGATGTGTGCGATTATTAGAGGCATGTCAATACATGTCTAATAAAATGAACAGAAAAGACAAACGTGATGAGCGCAATTTTTTCAAAGAAAAAACAGTTATATATTTACTATTAATGGCCGGCTTCACCAACACATAACAATCTTGTCCCAGCCTAGGGAAACTTAAGTTTAAGTAACACCGCAAGTCCAAAATTAAACAAAAATGTATTTTCACAATTACAATAATTCCAGTAGTGTATATATGCTGGATCGGGTACAGGATTTAAGGCGAGGAGGTAGGAGTTTTCCGCCATCACGGTAGGCGCGGCCGGTGGCCATGTTGGTTGGTGCTGTTCACCACATTGGTAGGCGTCACAGTCAGGGCTCGATGCTATGTTATCGACAAAATAACTTGTTTGACGCCAAAAATCACTTCCGAAATTAATTATTTTAAACAAAAATTACTTCTTTCCCCTCAGAGTTTTTTTTATTTCCCCCAACGCTCCTAAAATTACAAAAATTTGTGAAAAAAGTGCCTGCTACTCAATGTGGCTGTCTGATTCCTCACTGTGGCTTAAGTATCCCGAACATCAGCCACAATGAGAAATCTGAGAAGTCAATAAAATAAAATTATTTTAAAAATAATTTTTTAAAAACTTTAAGGCGCAAGTACTGAGTGTTATGTATCACCGGACTCGTCGTTTCAAGACACATAAGATCGTGATATCGTAACGATTATATAAGAAAATTTAAAGACCAAAAAATTGTATTTAAGAGGCATGCCGCTACCCTCAATAATAAAAACTCAGTAACATGACCCACCTTACCAACACCCCTCCACCATCACAAAATAATGCAAACAATATATTTGTAAAAATTAGCACACACCACCCCTCAACGCCTCAGCATCCACTAACACTCATCCCCTCACCAAACAGCTACAACTATCCCCTCCCTCCAAGCCTTTCACAAACCCAACATACACCAGNCATGCCCACCTCAACAACAATGCCATCATACACCCCATTATAAGCCATCACTCCCCTCACCAACCCACTATGAAACGCCATCACGCACAACACGCCCCTCTCCTCGACCAAATGACATTAACCGCTCGCCAAATCATCAAACCTCACTCCCCTCACAAAATCTCGCCATTTCATCACCACCCCATCCTCGCCACCATCCACCCAGTCACCCTCCCCTACACCCCCTCACAGCCAGCACCACCATCAACACCTTGGCACACAAAATTCTAAAAATCGAGAATCATGTAATATCTTAACCCTGCTCACCCTGCCTCCCAGTCATAAAAATCGATCATAGCACATTTCCTCATACCAATATTTAATTTTGTTTGTGTGTATTATGCAAACCATATATATTTTTTCATTATCTTATAACCATTGTATTATTGGTTTAGTGCATACCCTCAAACACGATAACCTCAAGAACTATTCTGTATAAAAAATTTTGTTTACAAAAAATTCATAGTAAATTTATGATTGTTTGCATTTTAAGTACATTTAATGCTAAGCGATGTATCATAGAGGTCGTATTTTATTTTAATTTGGGTCTGTATGTTAAATAAAAATATGCCCACATTTTCGCAAGTCAGGTTGTAAGCAAGAGAATATGTATAGGCATATGCGGTTATAATTAGCGATTTCTTAGAGCCAGGCTTGTGAAATGCAGTTTGCAACCATCATTTATAGCTCCAAGAAAGTATGCATGTAAATACCTATAATAATTTATAGACATAGTGATTAGCTAAATTAAACTAATATTAGCACAATAGTGCTTTTCATTAAAATCAGTTTATAACAGGGGAAGAAAAGAGTTAGGGTTAAAATATTTGAAATAATTTCATGATTTTTTCAAATTTATTAAAATTTACTACTACAAAATTATTCATGTTCGTCTGCGTAAAGTCTACTTCCGTATAAACATCACTTTAAGTTCTAATTCGTTAAATACAAAACCAACTATTCGGGCACTCGTGAACTTCGTGCCACCGTGCACTAAGTTTGAAGGCAAAGTCATTGTAGCAGAAGCGACACTGATATGCCACTGAAAGTTCCGTAGATGATACACTAGCGATCCCAGATGGTTCGGCTGTCATCACGTTGGAAGGAGCAGGGATCATTATGAAGATGTCTTCGTGGAAAAGGCATTGCTCCCGGTGATGAAGTACCAGGTACGTCGTTCAAAATGGTCGCAGCATATTTTGGTAGTGGAGCCATATAATCGAAATCACTGTCCATCACTCCGCCGACGGAGGTCGCAATAACTCTCTGTTGCAGATCCAGCACCGAAAAATTGATGAGGCTTGCAGTTTAACTTTGCATAACCTTGCATGTTTAGAGTAAGTATTGTTGCGGTATAAAATCTACCCGCACCTTAAGTACAGATTATTAATGTGGTTGGGATTGTTCAAACAGACTCGAATTTCGTAGTACCATGTGGTGTGTTGATTCGAAAATACCTTGTCGCAGTAGATGCAGGGAACAGCTTTCTCTGGCGGAGGTGCTACATCCGAAGAAGCCGATGTTGCTGTCGGAGTAATGCCTGATGTTGTCGATGGTGGTGCTGATGATGCAGGTGACTCATCCGAAGAATTCGATAGTGCCTCTGCTGGACCCTTGAACGTCGTTACCATAATAATATTTATACCAGGTACCATCAAGTTCTGAGACGATCTGCCTCTCACCAAGGCCTTCATCAAACAGCTACAAAGAGTTGGACTGATTCAAAAGCTGCCCTTACCAGAGTGTGGTGATGATTTCGAAGATGCAGTTATTCTAGGTGCTGAACCTTACAAGGAAGATTTACCCTGTTTTTAAGCTCTGAAAGAGGATATATGAATTTGGAAGCAGATATTGGTATCAATTACCCTCAGAAAAGTTTTCTACGTCTCCTGCAGTGGGCTATAAGTGGCTACTGCGTTACCAAATATTACAGTTATATTTCTACTACAATGAACACTGCCCGTCGCAATAAGAACAGTGGAACGCATCTTTTCGACCTTAGTCACCTGAAAACTTATCTACGCTGTAAAATGTGTAAAATGACAGATCTTCGAAAAGGATTTACTTTGATGCATGTCCACAAGTATAATGCGTCCGCAGTGAAGTCTGAAAGATCTGAACAACTTTATTAAAAAGCACAAAAGAAAACGTTTTTTAACTTCCTTTGAATCACAAAATGCAATCATAGGTATTAATTTTCCATTTTTAAATGTGCCTGTTTTCTTCGGACATAGCACGAGCTACAAAATTTCTAAAAATATTTATTATTTGATTTATAAATATTTATTTACTTTACACATTCATATTCAGTGTACACAGTTGTGTACATTACGCATGTGTAGTCAGTACTGCATACTATGAAGCTAAATGACCAATGGTCTTGCCTGTGGGTAAATGATTCGCAAATAGTCTTACTGGTATATGTCATAATTGGTTCGTATTACTGTGGCCGAACATATCGACCACAGCTCACTGGCTGCGACAACGAAACAAGTGTTCTGACGACTTGAGTAAAACACGCATCACTAAATTTTTTATTTGCAACACCTGAAACCATACATTAAAGTGTGCCCGAAAGGGTTCAGGAGCTTATAATATGGAAAACATTTGCGTACACGCTAAAAATGTTTCTAGTAAACTTCCTGAACTGTAATGGAAGTTTTTAAACTAGAAATAATATGTAAATAATACCACACAAGCTGCAAATAAAGGTACATTAGCGTCGCTACTGTAAAAGTTAGTAACTTCCCTAGGCATTTCGCTCTTTCCTGAGAAAGTGCATGAACGCCACCGTGGATGTACGAGGAAAGTCTTTCATTCCCAATTTCTCAGTATACGTATACAATGATTTGGTAGATTTTCAAATGGATTTATCGCACGGTCTGGGATGTCCGTCACGAGAAGATAACTTGAACCGCTTGAACATGTCTTCATGCAGCATATGTCAATAGTCACATGAAACTAATAGATCGTCAACTGGTATCCGAGATTCTGTTCTGGCTCAGACGAAATTGGAATGTGGTATAGCTCGTGACGGCTTGCATTGCGTTTCAGTAAACTTAATTTTGCAATATATGTAGAAACAAAAAATTTTGCTTGACAGGATCTGTGGCATTTCCTTACTACTGCAGATTCGTTTCACTGAGTTCAGCAAACAGTTCAGAAATATACGCAATATCATGCATGATTTCTTTGAGGTAATTATTTAGCAAAGCATCCACGCCTTAAATAAATCTCAATTGCCGTGGCAAAGAGGTTGTAAAAGCTTTTCAGACGGTTTTCTTTTGATGGTCAACGAACTTCAGCGTGAGGCACCAAATTTTCAACGTCTTCATCATTCTCAGCACAGAGCTCCCGGATTAGTCTATCATTGAGAGCATGGGTTTTGATTGTATTCACCGCAGAAAAAAGCAATGTGTATGGAACTGTGTAGGCGACCTCTGAGGTTTTTCGAACAAAACGTTGGCGATGAATGGCACAGTGAATGATGAATATTTGTGGCACTGACTGTTTCAAGTAAGCAAGAAACCCATGATCGCGATCAGTCATTTATGGTGCTCCATCAGTTGCTCAAGCAAATATATTAAGTGGAATTTCCTTTTCTTTGAATAACTTCTTAACAACGCGAAATATTTATCCGTTTCAAATAACAACTTTTGAGCAAAACTATCATATTTTGTAAATGCACAAAAGCGAGAAATAAAGATTAAGTGCCTGGCAAAATTGCTGGTCCAACTGTAATGCCAATTCGGTTTCCCTTGGTGTGCTGCACAGCTTACATTCCACATTTTCAGCCTTTTTTACTAAGGGTCTTTGCACAGAATTGTTACTGAGAGGAATCATCTCAATTATATAACCTAATGACTAAAGCAAAAATATACTCTACAACTCACTAAACGCTAGTAGAATTAGTTCTTTGCCTATTATTGTGTGTGGCTTTCCATACTTAGCAACCAACAATGGAGTTTCGTAAGACGCACGTAAATCATCCATTTGTTGTTTAAAACCATTTCGATTCATGTTTAACAGCGGTTGGCCGCTTTTAAAACTTATCACAAGATGACAAAAAAAGTTCTTATCTGCCTTGTCAGGATGTACCTTCTTTAAATGTTCAATCAGACCTGAAGGCTTAATTGCTTCGTTGGAAAACACATTTTCACATAGTAAGTCGGCAGCTGCTGGTTTGTTGGTGCAGGTATAACTCTATACTTAATATATACCTAACTATACTCTCTACATTTCGTTTTGTAATTTTCTGTTTCTGCTATTTCTATTTTTTTTTTATAGTTATTGAATATTATTTGAATAGTGTCAAAATAATTTTAAACGCCAAAATTTAAAACAGCATATAAAAGAAACTAGTACAACTACCCGACGTTCCCAAGGTATAAGAAGACAATGAGAGATAAAAGGCCCTGTATACATATATACATACAAACTTTGAACTTTGACACACACACACACATACATATATATATATACGGTGGCTGCATTGCACCCAATTTTGATTTATCGTAACGCATTTAACTGCATGAAATGTTACAAATAAATGTTAGAAACTGTTAGTAAAGATAGAGTTTTTAATCGTATTACATATTTTAAACCTGCCTGCTAGAAATGTGAAAAGCGCAAATTGTCAGCGGATTATGTTATTCGGTGCTGCATTTTCTGTCTCAGTCTTTCATGTTTTACCAAGTTCCGCATATTTTCCAAGATGTTAGAGAACATTAGGTATTTTTGCGTGTTTTGTGGTTATTATTTTATGCCTTTCTTAGAATAAATTTCTTTTTGATGGCGTCAGTTATTTTCAAGCAAGAAATACTTTTACACAATAATCTATCGTGTGGAGGCTTAAGGAAACTTCTTTGTTGTTAGGTTGCACAGCTATTAGTATCACTGCATATTAATGATAACGTGATATTTCATAATAGATATCTCAGCTTAACACGTTTCATCACATTTAGTGTAACCTTGTTGCCCTCTTGGCTCCCAGCGCTTCCTTCCGCCCCCCTTGGTACTTAGCGCCACCCTATGCAAGCCAACCGCCCCCAAAGAGGTGGTACCGCTCACTTTATGAACCAATGATCTTGACACATATATGGAGACAGTTTTTGTAATTTCATGTTCGTAAAAACTGCCATTTAATTCTTTATTATACATATATCTTGTATGCAGGTTGAGTCAGAATGGAGCGTATTTATTTAGGGAAGCGATTCCTCACGCAAAAATAAGTCAAAAATGTGTTTCTTTTCTTCTTGATAAAGTAAATATTGTAGCAATCATTGGGGCCGCGGTGGCTGAGTGGTTAGCCTGCTCGTCTCCCACCAAGGCGAACTGGGTTCAATCCCCAGCCGGGCTACTCGCGGATTTTCGCAAGTGGGAATCGTGCCGGACGATGCCGCTGGTCGGAGGGTTTTCTCAGATATCTCCCGTTTCCCCCACCCTTGAGTAGAAGGGCCATGCCGAATCCAGCGCGGGAAAAAGTTGCTTAAATCGGAAGGTACCCCCCTGGGGCTCTAAATTACTTTTTGAAATTGATTTCGTCACTAAATGAAAATTGATTTCGTCACTAAATGAAAATTGATTTCGTCACTAAATGAAAATTGATTTCGTCACTAAATGAAAATTGATTTCGTCACTAAATGAAAATTGATTTCGTCACTAAATGAAAATTGATTTCGTCACTAAATGAAAATTGATTTCGTCACTAAATGAAAATTGATTTCGTCACTAAATGAAAATTGATTTCGTCACTAAATGAAAATTGATTTCGTCACTAAATGAAAATTGATTTCGTCACTAAATGAAAATTGATTTCGTCACTAAATGAAAATTGATTTCGTCACTAAATGAAAATTGATTTCGTCACTAAATGAAAATTGATTTCGTCACTAAATGAAAATTGATTTCGTCACTAAATGAAAATTGATTTCGTCACTAAATGAAAATTGATTTCGTCACTAAATGAAAATTGATTTCGTCACTAAATGAAAAATGATTTCGTCACTAAATGAAAAATGATTTCGTCACTAAATGAAAATTGATTTCGTCACTAAATGATTTTGATGGAAATGCCGATCCGAGCTGCGCAAAAAAGTTGCGTCACAAATTGTGTTAAGTTTTTTATGTCTGAGCGCAAAAAAAATTGCGTCTTTATCTAAATACAATATTTGACGCAATTTTTTTATGTTTATGAGCGCTTAAAAAAAATAAAATATATAATAAATGAATATGAATTCAAATGAAAATAAATTGATACCTAAATATACGAAGACGACTATTGCAATGAAAAAGGCTAATGCAACTGGTAATGTTTGGAACGAATATAAATTTAAGCGTGATGTTTTTGTGAAAAGAAATAAGGAGAAACCGAAACAACCATTTGTCAAGTGTGAAACTTGTAACCACTACTACAAACCATCTCTAGTAAAA
>NQII01013839.1:0-16150 GCA_002778355.1 Clitarchus hookeri | reverse complement strand
AAGTGAGAATGCGGTCTGAGGGAAACACATTTCCGGGGAAGAAAAGAATGTCATATTCTTTTGACCTCATATGTCTGCAGAGAACAAAAATATAACATATTTCAACTCTAAGAAAGAGGAATACTATTATACTTTTGTTGTAGGGAGGGAGAACACAAAAAAGGCACTACTATTAAACGAGAGTATATTAATAATGTTTTAATATAGAACACAGTGGTGCATTCCAAAAGTATTGCTATAATGAATTTGTTTTATAGCCCATACTCTTTACAGTACAGTTCTACTGTACTCTGAAAAACTAAAATCCATTGAAACTTTTATCACAGACTGTCTAATCAGAAAGAGTTAAGAGTTTTTAATTCAACATCATTAAGAAAAAAAGAAATACAATTTTGTAAGTTTACAGCAGCATCAATTTATTATACACTAAAGACAGTAAGCTAGGAACTATGTACAAACAAAATAATTTCGTGGCATTTTACAAATTGCACTGCCAATTAAATTTATGCTACAAGCGGTGACAAGTTGATTAGCTGCATTATAAAAATTTGTGTTTGACACTACAGCAACAAATAAATATTACATAAATAAAGTATTAAAAATCATTATGATTTAGTTGCAAAATTAGTTTTGCAAATTTATATGCAACGTAAGCGATGCATCAATCACCGATTTCTTTAGGCACAATTTTAGTTGATGGCAAAGCATCAGGTAGATCCATATTCTTGCATCCATTTTTCATATTTGTTAAGATCCTCTTTCGACACACTTTTGTTGCACTTCTCCAGCGCATCATCAAAGTCCTGTACTGTGACTGGCAAGTCGAGCTCTTCCTTCGGTAGCTGCCTAATCTGGTCTGGTCGCAATCCAGCGATCTTGCGACGCATCGACATCATTGAAGCATCCCTGCAAAGTCACAAAACATAGTCTATCAAGTGGGTGGCAACAAGATAATTAGAAGAGTTGCAAACATTCTGTTATGAGAAAACAAAAATTATCAAATCAACTATATGGAGAACTCCCTTTAAACCATATTACAGGGTTAAATTACTT
The DNA here is from genome assembly GCA_002778355.1 of Clitarchus hookeri. Lineage (NCBI taxonomy): Eukaryota > Metazoa > Arthropoda > Insecta > Phasmatodea > Phasmatidae > Clitarchus > Clitarchus hookeri. The sequence goes on along the minus strand of NQII01013839.1, from coordinate 15,097 downwards.
CCAAATTTGAATTTGGTTATACCAAAAAATAGGACTTGTGCTTATATATATTAAAATTTACACCATTTTTATCAAGAACATGCAGAAATAAAAATTACTAATGTATAATTACTTGCAACCAATATAGTTTGTTTTGCAACTGTTGTAATGGCAATTTCTCAGCAATTATTCACATGTTTCTTTCTGTGGCTAAAATACGTAATATTTATTTTTATTTCTTATCAAATGTATATTATGGCAACAGCATTAAATTTTATTTGTGTAATTTTTGATTCAGGTAATTTTTTAGTCAGAAAACTAATATAATAAAATAATTATTTTTTAATTGTGTGTGAATTTTTCCTAACCACCAAAATTTTGTTTTGTGTACGTAGGCCGTTAGCGAAGGCATGTTTGTTGTCTGTTGCCAAGATGAATAATAGTGACACAGCTCTCTCACGATTGGCGCAATTTCTGAATAAATTTTAAGTAAGTTTGTTGAACAGAGGTTTAGCCATCTTGATTTTTTTCCCTGGCAGGATAAGGGACGTGTGGGTTTGGCTTGGTAGACATTTTGCTTAAACTTAATTCAATTTCACGAGTACACATTGATATACAGGCCGTCCCAATGTGGACAGCCTGTACTGTCTACACACGCATCTTGATAAGAGTTTTAATGTGTGCTACTGCACTTACACTAAGTGCAGTATGAACGTTATTGATGCACGTTAGGCCCGAGAGCCTACATAGATAAGTTTCAAGCAGATGTCCAGGAATTCAGGAGGATGCTAGCCAAGCCCCAGCAACTTCAAAATCTTCCAGATTTAACGTTAATTTTCAATTAAGATAAGTCTACTTGAAATTAGCAAGGACAGAGACAAATCTGTTAGTTATACTAATTTAATTTAAACTTTCTCTTTTTACCATTTTTTTGCATAACTGAATTACTGCTAGTAACACGAATACCCCGGCATAAAGAATTGAACACTCAAACTGAAGCTAGTTTGAACTGGAATTATTTAATTACAATTTTGTTTTTAAAGAATAATAATTTTTTTTTTGCAAATAAACTGTGTTTAAATTAAGGCCTGAACAACTGTCATGAGAGAGGTTAGTGTACTATGGGTCGCATATGCCAAAAGACAAAATAGTTTGATGTCACCCAAGAGTTATTTCATTGTATGAAATTAATTTTTTAATTTTTATAAATAATACTCCATACTAATTTTCTAGTGTCAAAGATGAAGTTTAATGAATTAACTATGTATCATTGTTTCCTGAGTCTATGTGGTCCAATAATTGTGTAGTAATTCTGTAGTCATCCTTCCCAACGCCTATCTGTGTATTTCTGTCTGGTTTGGTGATTCATGATCTACTAACCTGGCAGCGTATACTTTAGCTGGTAAGAAAGGTAAAATGGTTTAAGTTCATTGTCACTTATCCTGTCTCAAGGAGCCGGGCATATTGCAACTCAAAGACAGCCTCTTGGTGCAAGTAAATAGCTAACAATATTATTTTTCTACAATTCAATATTTTACCACACATAACACATGAAGAATGGCCTATTTATCTATCACATCTACACACTAATAAAATTTCTATATTACATAAAGTGGTGCTGACAAAGTGAGGTAATCTGCATCATCTTCACACCTTACATTATCACACGTTACACTCGTTCTATTTATTTGAATAATAATTTTTAGTTGCTATGGCCACATCATTTATAGCGTATATCTTCATAAATTAAAATGTTCATTTTCTAATTTTTAAACGTATATAAGTTAAAAAAAAAAACTGTGAAGGTCCTGAATAAAATTATTTAAGTATGGTGTATGTACTATGAAATTGGTCACAGAAGTTACTAGTTCTACAGGCGGAATCATATGCAAGCAAAACAGGAAATATTGTTTTCTACGGTAACAAAACATGTTGCGTTTAGGCCACATAACGTAAAAAACCGTCTTCCACTAAACAATAGAAATTTCCATGGTAACCGTTCTGACGGATATGTCTTTGCGAAAACAGGATCTAAGGTGACGTGCTGTATCTTTACCGGCAATTGACAGCACTGCTATCTAGCAGTAAACCTAGCAACTGCACTAGGAGTAACAGCAGAGCCATCTAGCTAATCACACGGCAACTACATGCTGATGAAACAATGTGATCATTGATCAATTTATCGTAGAATTTCATGAGAGATACAGCTTCTTGAAAATAGTTTACACATTATTTTTAAAAAAAGCAATCTGTCAATGGTACAGCTCAAAAATTTTAATTTATTTTTGCAGAATATAATATAAATACAGCAGCTCGTAAGCTATTTGAAATTAATGAATCAAACTTGAACCACTGGAGAGAAGCAGGCAACGCAATTATTGCTATTATTTGCTTATAAAAGCACAATATTATCATTTTACAGAGTGAAATATATTTGTTTTGATGGAAAACCATTTTTATCAAAGACCAAACTAAACTTAAAATTTTCTTCAGAAATTTAATTCCCTACTGAGGTGGTGGTTTAACCTGTGGCCTCATATGTATTCCAAATTATTTTTCCCCAGGATTTCCCCCAAAAACTATGTGCTGCTTAGAATTGACGGTGTCTTAGATTTGAGTAAATACAGTAATATACCTGACAAGGAACTTCTTGGCTGCTCAGTATCAGCCTATCAGTGAGCACTACCAAGCCCTGTTGCCAAGTTTGTCAAGCGCCCGCCCCGTTATAATCCATGTCGTAAAATCTCAGTTGTAGTAATATAAATTACATTTCTATACATATACAGGGACATCTGAATACATTAGAAAGTAAATATATGAAGCACATACGTGATATATTTGGGACTATATATCTATTAGCAAGCATCTTGAACAGACTAAATGCAGAATTTTTACATTGGTAATAAAAACATTCTGACACATAACTTTACAAACCAACAACGTCCATTAAACGTAGATGAAATAATTTTTATTTACTTTTCTCCTAGGTGACACAAATATTGATTTTAACCTAGATGCAATGCTGCCCTCCCCTTCCTTGCATATCTGTCGTACTGTACGTTCACGGACATCACACGCTTTTGCTGTCAAATTGTTAATTTTTTTTTATTTATACTTTTGCATGATTCTTTGTTTGATAATTTGGTCAAAAAAATGCACACTAAAGCTTACAGATCGACTTTGCCCCATCTTGTAACTTTTGATACTCAATGTTTGCTTAGCGCCATAATTTCAATGAAACTTTACACACAAGCAAATGAAAAACAGTGCGAATCATTCAAAGTCCTTCACGGTACTGGGGCTACAGGTTAGAGCAGAAACCAAAGCTGGGTGGAGTGAGGCAGCATTATCTTTCGTCGACTAGGCAGAGTCAAGACTTCGTTATCATCTGCTTCCAAAGCAAGGGGGAAACATTTAGATAACGTACAAAATATGGTTTCCTCTCAGGTGAAGAACAAATAATATCCTCCATTCTGAAAAATAGCCCTATAAATTTGTGCCAGTTGTCATGCACATTCCTCAAAAATGTAAAACACGAATGGATAAAGATACAGACTTAGCATTTTCATGTACTTATTCAAAATCAGCATATTGCAAAAATTGACCGAATTTCAATGAAATCTTTCACAATTTTCCGAGCATCTATGAGAAACATTTTGCTCGACTCGCTGCTGCCACTGTAACACTGCAAACAGCCTACAGTCGTGATAGGCTACCGCTGATTGACTATCCTCGAGCAGCCAAGAAGTTCTGTGCCTGGTATAATCATCTACCTCTGAAGATATTTGTTCAAATTATTAAGTTTTAAGAAAAATTAAGACATACATTACCTGCATACATTCGTGATATCAGCTCCTGAGTAACCTTTTAACCTAGTTGCTATATCTTTAAGGTCGACGTCTGGATCCAACTTCACTTCCCGCAAGTTAATTCGAAGCAATGCTTCTCTGCCTTCACCTATAGAAAAAAATGAAATTACATACTGCATGAATGTACACTAGGAAACTATTCAACAAACAAAATACAGTCTATAAGAAATTTGGTGGCTGTAATTTACTACTTTATATGATTGTACTAGAACTGAGTGAACTTAAAATTTGAAGAGGGACATTTGATTCTCTGATATCTCTATCCTCCTTTACCTGTTATAATCAAAAAACAATATGCAACACTAAGCAACCTTAATAACGTTTTTCTTTGATGCAAATGTCACATGCTTCTTTCATAGTGTTTATTTCAAATGAACTGATAATTGCATACAGTAGAACCAACAAAATGTCACGGTTTCTGAAAATCTTTCCGCTGTTTCGTTAAATTCAATTTTACCTATTGTAACACCCCAACACCAACAAGTTGTTATGAAAATGTGTTTTTTCATGTTAAGACAGTGTTTCATCATCGATGGTGCAAAATAACACTTTTATATTAATTAAATACTAAAGTAATTCACTGGGCAGATTTTCTGCAAATGAAATGGTACCCCAGAAGACCATAAATGATCTGTAGTTAACGAAAATTAAGTTTAAACATTGTGCGCCACTTAACTATTAACAAGCGCAAAATCCATTTCCAAAAGTCTTTTTGTACAAAAATTACACGATTTATTAATGAAACACAAATTTATTTCAATAAGCAGAAGTCTTTAGGATACAAAATACATCCCACAAGGTCGTGGACCTCCTCCTACTGCCACAAAAACGTAAACATTGTGGCACATTCTACTATGGATATATTTTTCCTGTTATATCCAAAGTTGAAGCAATAAAAACCTAAATCCTAAACTGTAAATTAAATTTTATTCCAATAAAAAAATTGCATACGCAGGTTGTCAACAGGCAATGCAGTCAATTCCAATCACAATCTGTAGTCGAAATCCAAGAAGGGAAGCCAAAAATCAAAGTTATAACAGCACTATTGGATAAAATATCCTGAAACTAAACACCACACACAAAGCCTTAAGGAACATGGCGACAGCAGGGTCACGAGAAAAAAAGGTGCTCCTGGGAGGGAAGATCTGTAGCCCGCAATGTTATTGGCTACCGCTGTTGCTATGCACGTGTGTTTGGATGGTAGTTAGGTGTTGAGGGAGGGTAAGGCCACTGCGTGAAGAGAGGGGTAAAGAATAAGAAGCCCTTTGTGAAGTCGTGTAGCGCTAAGTCCAACTGGCTAGGCGTGCGCACCAATTCAAATTGCAGCAGCTGTAGTTTTAAACATATTTTAACATTTTTTTTTTTGTGTTTTGGTGGATGGTTTAAGGGTGCTTGAAATGTGTTACAGTGTGTTTGAAATCCATGTTGTTTATGAAACTATTAAATGTGTCCCCATGTTACCAATGTACTAGAAGAAAACACTTCAGATGAGGTGGGAATAATACACTCAAAACATCTTGAGCCGTCCAACATAGCTAAAAACAGCCTTTTCACATTGAATCTCATAATATACAGGTTGGAACCATGAGAAACTATTATAGGAACCCGCATTGCAATTTAATCCATTTTAGCAACAATATTTTATTCTTTTGATGCGTGGCGCGCACTGACAATTATTTAAACACGACTTCGCCTCATCTTAACGTCATCCCAGGCGGGGTTTGAACCCGGAAACAACTTGCTACCAGAGCCTAACAGCGCGCCCCTAACAGCACCCACAGACATGTCAGCCAAGTTCGTTTTGCCTTAATGTCAGACATCAAGCCAACCCCCCCATGTGTGATAGAAGCCAGCCAAGCGACCCAGTTAAGCGCCAGAGCTCGTGCAGTCGATGCAACCCTGCATGACAGAGACGCCTGCTTTTGCCATCGACCAAGAGATGGCAACCGAGAGCGCAACTCAGCCCACGGGAGGAGGAGCGCATCCCCGCACCTCAGAGAGCCAGCAGGCAGGTGGAATATATATCCATGCATCACCGCAGAACGGCACGTCATTCTCAGCAGCTCGCTCCACCACCTCATATGGTGGAGCTCTCTGTCAACTTCAACGTCTTCGCAACCTACCAGAAACTCTTCAAGACTTTCGCCAGCAACCCCGAAGAAGTCTTAAATGCCCTTCAACATTCACTACCCTTCTGATAGTGCCAACCGAGTCCCTTCTGGACAGTGGCATCGAGTTAGTTGGGGTCAATTAGTACTATAGCTACCTAGCCGCATCCGCTCTTGTCTAGTTTAGATCCAAGTCCCCTTCACTTGGTATTCATAGTCTACTTCCGTTTCAGTTCCTGTTCTATTAGGAGGTAGTACGGGCCACTGTGTCTACTCCTCATGGAATAAACACGTTCTCTATCAAACCGAGTACTGATTCTAGGATGACTGTCTTTTATCCCTCGTAGACATCAGCCCAACAGGGAAAAGCAGGAAACCGTCCCTTAACCGGGCGCAAATAAGTCACAAACACTCCCATTAGACGGCCACCCATACTATGCACCTAGTGTGCAGTACAGTAGAGCTACAACCACTAAGAAACTCAATGCACAAGGCAACTAGTCAACCAGTACAGACAATTCACTCCACCCACCGCACTGAACTGTCGCCGGAAGGAGTGATAAACTGGTTCTGGAGGTCTGCCCACTTTTGGACCACACCCACGTCGTCGTCGGACACCCAGAGTAAATCCATCGCTCTAACCACTGCACTGAACTGTCATCGGTTGGAGTAACCGGGTACAACTCTGGTTGGCTCGGCCTTGGTTTGGCTATACACCTAGCTAGGGATCATGGGATGTGCCACTAAGTATAGCAAACCCGTGGTTCCAGAGCACCAGGACCAGCAGTCCTCCGCAACCACCCTTCAGCACAACCAGCCGCAGCACCACCTACGTCCAAGGACTGGGCATGAATTCCGGCCGACCTCAGCAGCAGTAGCAGCAGAGTCAGGAGCTACCCCGGACCATGCCCAATACAGGTAAACCCGTAGCTGTGTGCCAACCAGTAATACGAAGGACAGCCAAGCCCACAGCCGACATTGTGCCGTGCTGTCAAGCCACGTGCCCTAGCCTATACATCGGCCGAGGTCTGGTTAGCAGCCAGTAAAGTCAGCAAAGCATACCATCTGTGTCTCTGATCAACACACAAAACCTTGCCCGTCAGTCACCCGACGTTACGCGTCACTTATCACATAAATTTTTTGGGATTTTTCGATGGTTTCTTAAAACTTCTACTTTAAATCGCGGTTTTTGTTATCTGCATGTTCATTACGTCTGGATTCAAATGTAGTTGGTAAAATCAAAAAATTGCCCACTTTTGTAAATTTCAAATTATGGTAATATGTCATTTATGCTTCTAAGAATAAGCAGGGAATAATTTTATATGCAGGCCCAAATAACAGTGTTCATGAGATAAAATGCATATACTAGACCTGTGCTGGTCCACAATGTTTCCGTTTCGCTCTTTATAACCCACAACATATCAAATTGAGTGAAAATAAGTCTCATACAGATTAGTGAGTTGTTAGCCAGTAGATTGGTTATACATATTTCTTGCCATTGATGAAAGTCATTGACCATGATAAAAACAAAAGAGACACACCAGTCATTAGATTATCTTCACAGGTTTCTCTCTTTTTTTTTTTTTATTGATTTAATGCATTTTCGCACAAACAACACTGTTCCTTCAGGGAATGTTTTGAATAAAATAAAATTTGTATGCTGAACCGGAAATCATGAGTTTGCAAAATCCAGAAGAAAGTGAGAATGTGGTCTCCAGGAAAAAAAACATTTCCACCATCTACATCTACAGGATTAGAAGACCAGCAGTGATCCACAGTCTGGAACTTCTTCCAGAAAGTGCTGGTGGGAGCAAAAACAAAAATAANGGATTAGAAGACCAGCAGTGATCCACAGTCTGGAACTTCTTCCAGAAAGTGCTGGTGGGAGCAAAAACAAAAATAAAAACAAACCATGCTAAGTGCATCTACTGTGGAAAATTTTTGCAATATGGAGAAACCCCTTTTTTTTTACACTTTTCACGGGACCAGGAAAAGTTGTTGCAAAATGCAAGAAATTGTAACCTCTAAAAACAGTAAATGAGACCAAATAAAGTAGGTGTAAAGTGCAGAAAAGTGTAAAATCAAGGAGTGTAAAAAGAGGATCTACTGTGTGTGCATTTGGAAGTACAAAGAGTAAGCGAAACATATTTTGATTTACAAAAAAATGCAGCTGCTAGTTTAACGTAGAAGGGAAATCTTTTATACAGAGATATGCAGTGGGAAGAATGACTGTGCCTATAAAAAGCAACTGACCCTGCTTGATGTCACAAAACAAAAGGAACATCTGCCTTCAAATAACAAAAAAGCAATGACCATTACAGATTCCATTGTGAAATGGATGTTGCAATCACTTAATCCTTTTTTCATTTGTTGAACACCAAGGCATGAAATTGACTTTACAACTTGTCATGCATATCAGTTTCCAACAAGAACCACCTTTTCACGATAAATTGTTGCTGAAATATAAGAGTGTTGCAAAATTAGGGTTGTGAATATAATTCAGTATAATCTTGAGAATGATGACATTTATTCCATTTCTCAGAGTATGTTTCTTCTGTCACTACATTTGCAAATCATGAAATTAAGGAATATTTCCCAGATCATCTTTGTCATCACAGACAATGCTAAAACATCACTTTATACATTGATCTTTGAGGAATACACTACCTTCCATTTGGTTTCATTCACTGGAGTGTTTAGCATGTTCACAGTACATACATATCCATGACATTGCTGCCATGTGAATATTTACATTTTCACTTCATGGCCAACAGTTTATGAAATACTTAATGAATGGTGTTTTAAAATTTTTTTTTTTACAAAGAATGTGATTGATTCAATATATAATTTCTTTATTTCCAATAGCATTTACAGTTTACTATAAAGAATGGCGGGAATCGTCCGCTAAGCTCCTGATTACATTATAAAAAGTGGACAATGCACAAGTACTCACAGGGCACGGGTGGACACACACAAACAAAAGTAGGACGAACATAGTTTCAACGCAGATGCACGGTCGCGCGACGTGTCACTGGCTAGGCCAACTTCATCAGGTGGCGTGTGGTGGCACACTGCAGTCTGGTGAGCAGTGGTTGGCAAACTGTGAACCTAGCGGCCAGGAGGCAAACTAGGGTGAGTTGGGAAATTTGAAATGTGGCGGAGGGTCATACAGCAGACACCAAACAAGCCATAGCAGGGGCAAATGTAAATTTGCAGGAGAAGCCAGTTAAAGCAAATGCAGCATCTCACAACCAGAACTTTGACTCCTGTTACACAACCAGTGGTGAGGGGCCCTACCTCCTAATAATATTGCAGAACTGTGAAGCTGGGAACTGACCCACCAATACATCACCAAATCAAGACACACACCTGACTTACATAAGATAACCCCTCCGCCACCAAGTTCACCTTCTGGCCGGTAGGTTCACTGTTTGCCAACCACTGCTCACCAGACTGCAGTGAGCCACCACTCGCCGCCTGCTGAAGCTGACCTAGTTAGCGAAACATCTCATGACCATGCATCCATATGGAAAATGTGTTCGTTCGGCTTTTGTTTGTGTGTGAATCCATGAGTGCCTGTACATTCTGTATAATTTTTATAATGTAAATTGTCATAAGGAAGTTAGGCTATGTGAACAAGGAAAAATACTTGTTAATGTTAACAGAGATGAAAAAAATAATAAATAAACCAACACAATTTTGTTGGGACCATTGTTTTTGTTTGTAATATACTGTAATAGTGAGTTTCTCTTAATAGGGGAGTTCATAAGGTTGAGATTTACTGTATTATAATGTGTCATCGTGTAGATTACAGAGTAGCATATTGTGTGCATCGATGTAACTTGGTAATGCTTAAAGAAAGGTATAGCTACATATAATAAGTTAACAAGCTTTACGGGAGTGTTGTAAAATTACTTTCAATACAGTATTCAGATGCTTATATTTTGTGGCATGTACATATACCTCAATTAAATTTTGCTTGTGCAGTACTAGGTCGAGTACAAAAAAAAAAAGGGGGTTCCGATTTCAGTATCGGTTACAATATTTTTATTTTGGTTTCATGATTCGGTGCTGGTCCTTCTGAAATGTAATTTTTATTTTCTCATGCAAAAGAATTGAATACGATTTTTAATGTTGATAAATTGGAAATAAAACCTGTTAAGCCCCCAATTCTTAATGTAACGTATATCAGCAATATATTTAACTTTGTACATTAAATGCTTTTCTTATAATCATGTTGTTTAAATGAGCTTGACATGGTGTTGCACTTTGTGTTTGTTTTGGGAACTAATAAATAAAAAAAATACATCAACTGTGTGAATTGTGAATATTTCTCACGTTCGTAAAAATTTTGAAGCGGCAGTGCTTAGGAAATTAATTTTTTTCAATCTGAAGTTGTAGGTGGCCGCCTGGATAGGCCACCGAACAGTGTACACAGCTCTAGCAGAATAAGTTTTATTAAAAAACCGTCCAACGTGTCTGAGTGAGGTCTGCTTACAAACAGTATTTAAGGAACGTTATGCGTCTGTTTACGTTTTTCAGTTCCCCATTTCTCTCTAAAGCACATTTTTGTAATAGTGAAAATGGCTAACACGGGTGTTTTCACTGTCATTTTTAGAAATAAACATTCTGGTACAAAACATTAAAAAAGGAATAGGGACGTGCACCACACCTTTAATTACATTGTAAAAGAAGGCATTGGCAGCCTTAACTTTGCCCGTTAAATAAAGTCAAAATAAATAAATAAATAAATAAAGCGGTAGGGTCTCCGCTGAGTCTCATAGAGATGCGTTATTGACTGCAAGACTGCACGTCAGTTCATTGTTTTGCACGTATAGGCGATGGGAGAGTTAACGTGCATGTCTGGGTCGCCCCTAGCGCTCCCACTTTTAGGCCTCAGACATGCCAAATTCCTTTAATCAGGTGGCCACCATAATGGTAACGTAATATGGCATGGTTATGTAGCAATCTTTAAAAAAAAAAAAAATTGGAACCAAATATTTATTTTGACCAACAAAAGTCTGTACTGATTCTTGCCCAAGAACTGGCAATTTCCAGAACCACGGAATTGACCAACCCATTCCAGAGACCAGAATTTAAAAAAAGAGGTTCTTGATGCAACCCCTGAGTACCAAAAGAGTGGTATTACACTACCTCTAACTGAAATATGTTAAAAATAAAAATGTGGGTTCGCAGAGGTTTGAAGCAGGGTGACCAAAAGAGCAGAAGCCCTAGTTTTAGAATGACATGTCTGTGATGCATCTGCAGTCTTATACAAACACACTTAAAAATAGTATGACCAACGAAAGTTGGCATTTTAATTATGTACCAACTTGCATGTAATTTAAGTTGAGGAAGACATTTGATGCTAATCAATGTGGGTATGGCTTCAGGACAAAAATACGACACTTTAGCTAGGATAGCCACCTCAGAATTTTCTCTCTCTCTCTCTCTGAGAGAGAGAAAGAGAAAGAGAAAGAGAGAGAGAGAGAGAGAAAGAGAGAGAGAAAGAGAGAGAGAAAGAGAGAGAGAGAGAGAGAGAGAGAAAGAGAGAGAGAGAGAGAGAGAAAGAGAGAGAGAGAGACACTATAAAGATGGGATGTCACAATCAATTCTGTTGGTCCTCATGGTCTCGAAAGAAACAAGAATCTATACTTTCTTCCTAAAAGCTATTTAAATTGACAACCATATTTAGAGGTAAAATGACACAGAATGATGGAATAAATAGTTGGCAATGAGTTCGTTTTCAACAATATTATTAATCCTAGCTGAGATTTCATTTCACTTACACAAACATGAGCTATGTAGTACGGTAACAACAGAAAATAGTTGAGAATAAGGGTTTGAAAATCTGACAATGAATAAAAATCTTCAAGGTGCTAAAAACTTGTTTCAAACCCTTTTTGAAGCGTTAGTGTTAAGCACCAACATGATAGAAGACATAAAGAAACTATTTTATATTCCTGTAAGTACATATTTTATACTAAAAACTACCATAATAATTGCAGATACTTCCAAAATAAGACACCATCAATTCTTGCCACCATGTTCATTGCTTAAATGTTTTGGCATGTAATTAGCAGAAAATTAAAGGAAATCAAAAATGCAGACATGCATGCACAGTCAACTCTCAATTCTACAACCCTGCAAACAGCAATCCTCTTGAAATAACAACCCTTTAATGAGGAACAGTGTAAAAATGTAATTAAAAGGGTAGAAAATTGAAAGGAAATATGTCACAAGGTAAGTTCGTTGCATTTATTTTGGTTGCTACACATTGTTATTCTCTTTGCGAGCTTCGTACAACTCACAAGTAGGGTCAGATCTAAAAAAATTGACAACAGCACAACACACAGTTGTCCGCCTCCTCTGCACTAAGGTCGCCTGTGTTTTTCCACGTTGAGACTGCCGTTATCATTGCAATAAAAATGTTCACTAGCGATAAAATACAGGTATTGTAATGTTGTTGCATGTAATTAGTACACATTAAAAACCAAAAAAACCTGGCGAAGAGAGGTTAAAAACTGTGGCCACAATAGCTTACAGCAGCCATTTTCATAACAATGTGTGTGAACTTAGAGAGGGAAGAGGGCATGCTGAAGCAACTCGGACACAATAACCACACCCCACCCTCCTCGGGCTCCCTCTTCATCACCCACCTGGTCAGTGTGAAGATGCCACGCTGGTTGCTAGGCAACCATCCCCATCCTTGCCCAAGACATAAGTAGTAGAAACGACGTCATGCTGGTCGTACCAAAATATCACAGAAAGACAGCTGATGATTGTCACACCAACCCAGAGGTACGTTTTCACCACAGCAATGGATGTCTTGCTTGATAGTTGTNCAGACAGCTGATGATTGTCACACCAACCCAGAGGTACGTTTTCACCACAGCAATGGATGTCTTGCTTGATAGTTGTCTGTCTTTTAAAGCGATTAATAATATTTCACTTAAAAAAAAAAAAACAGATTTTGGAAACCGCAGTGAATAAATAGCCACTAAAATCTTTTCTTTCCAACTTTCTATAATTAATAATTCAAAATCACATCCTGAGATTTTTCTGTAAAATTCCACTTGTACTTGCCACAAATAATACCTCTCTCAGGCATGCTGCTTGAGCATTATTTGCCGACAAAGAGGTGTCATATATGCACTTCAATGATATCAGCTTATTTAGAAAACTTATGTACGTTGAAATAAATTAATACGTATGTATTTTAATAAACAATCCTCTGATTTTCCCACAAGAAGAAACCACTGAAAATGAACTTCGCAACCAGTAAAACTGAAGCACCACTCAATTTTTATAAAAATTTTTTGGCAACAAGGGGAGATCTACTGCATGCATGATTCGGCAACTACAGACATTCAACAAATGGAGTCTCCGTAGTAAAATACTCTCTGTAAATTCAGTGTTTACACATATATTGGTAAATAAATGTTCTAGGAACATAACTTTTTTCCCAGAAAGGTAAGTAACAATTACCTACAGCCACCACTTTTTACTTTTACCATATTAAACATATTCAAAGAAAAAAAGAGATTATGAAAATGGTTAAAAAAATTAGATATTTTAGGCCTTTCCTACTCAGATACATCAAGGAAAAGAAGAAATGTACAAAGTGGCATTTGTAGTTTAACCCATTATCTTTCATCACGTGTAATAATATCCTACAGTTACACATCTAATTAGCAAGAAATTCAGTTCCCCCAAAATGTGTATTGCAGCCTTGGGAGGGCTCATCGGAATGCTTCCTTATAACCAGATGCGAGACATGCATTAAAAATATTTTACTAGGGATATCCTTTAAGGGACCTGTCTATATGACACTTTAACTGTACCGCAGTGTGTTCAAATATAGCAAAACCTTTTATTGAGACCACCTCTCTTTTTAAAAACGGTTTTTGAGGAGCCATAACAAAATTAGAGTTAAAAGTTGAAAATTTGAGTTACCATTGGCGAGCACTATACTGCAAGCAGCGCATATCCAAAAACACATACCATCCCCTTATTAAAATTAATTAATATTTTATTAAAACATACTTTTACTCTAGAAATGATCAAATACTGACACAATTTTTTTAGTTTTTGGTCCAGTCAATTAATATAAGTAAAATTTTATCTTACAAATCAATTCATGGGAACCATTTAACTGTATTTAACAAATATAATGTGTAATTTGGCTGCTATAACATGCAAAATGGGTCTTAAGTAAAATTTTAATGCAATCTTTGTGTATAGAAGACGGGAGTAGGTCAGAATTGGTCCAAATTAAAATAATAACTCCTTTAAAGGTACTGCCATTTTGCTGGGAACCTTGAAGTCATAATTTTTATATTTGACTGTAAATCAATTCTTACCAAAACTAATGCACAAAAAAAATTATAATACATGTGTAGTAATAAAAACATACGAATTTAGTGTAGTTTACCATTTGGAAGAGGAATGTATATTCGCTTTTCTAATCGCCTTCGTAGAGCCTCATCAATGTCCCATGGAAAATTGGTTGCTGCTAATACCATAACAATTTTCCCAGGATCATCACTGTAAGAAAAAAAAAANCAATGTCCCATGGAAAATTGGTTGCTGCTAATACCATAACAATTTTCCCAGGATCATCACTGTAAGAAAAAAAAAAACAGCACATTAAAATATTTTTACAGCTAGAGACTGAAGCACTACCAATGGTTGCACAATTAATTAAAACTCTTAATGCTAAGTACAACACAAAATATTATCGTTTCAATTTTTTTATTTTTTTTTNTTTTTTTTTAGCAGACACAATTCTATATGTGAAACATTCAAGGCCAGCCAGTAAACCAATTTGCTGTCTTTCTCACTCACATACTTTATTTCAAAATGAATGGTTCACAAACATGCCCTAAATACATTGGTCTGCCATAAGAATGTACAGTATACACATATTTAAAAATTTGTGAAAGACACTTTCTCCAAACTCTCTCTTGCAGAGGAAGTGCGTTGAGGCTTTATTCTAATATCCTAGAAAAGCTGTTCCCGATTATGAAATAGTGATCATAATATTTCCACTTTTTGCTATTCTATGTTTAAGATGGTATCTTGATTTTAGTCAGAAAATGATAGGGGGCACTCAAGAGGTAATGTTTTGTCAAAAGCTGC
>NQII01013838.1:0-19985 GCA_002778355.1 Clitarchus hookeri | reverse complement strand
GTTTAGCATCTACAGGACATCTAGCATGTCTTCCAGCATAGGCAAGTGCGAGGCCTCGTACTGTATGTCTGCTTCATTATCTGAACAGCTTCATTCGTTCAGTAAAACAACTTTTGTCTTGAACCAAATATATTAGGTGCACTTTATTTACTGCTTCATGGGGTACTCCAGAGTGCATCTTTTTGAAGTGCTATGTTTTTTGAATTGGAACTCCATACTGGGAAGTCACATTATCCCATTCAGATTCTGACAAGCCTTAAGTGTGTCTGTCATCACATGCCACATCTTGAGACACAAAGCACAGGGTTATTTAGCACAGGCTTCTCTACAGGGGTCTCATCTCAAGGGTTTCGTGCTTACCCGAGCGGGTTATCTTATTCGTTAGCTGGAGCCCCCTGGACATTTAAGTTACAACTTTCCGGACCCTGTAATCATTCCGTACCTTGTAATGGTCTGGAGTCAGTACATAGCAACATTTTATATTTCACAAATATTTAAGTCGTTTTACCAGAATTAGGTTTTGATTACGTGATTTTTACTGGTTCAACAAATCGAAAACGTCAACGCCACTATCACATGTGGGCATTGGTGAACCAATGCTTGTTGCATATCTGGGGTACAAAGTTTTCATGATTCCTATAGATTGTTGCATTTGTGTAGGATTATTTGTAAACATTTTTCGTCTAATTTCNGGTACAAAGTTTTCATGATTCCTATAGATTGTTGCATTTGTGTAGGATTATTTGTAAACATTTTTCGTCTAATTTCTCAATTTTATGACAGTTCCAGAATACACATTAGGAAAAACAAATAAATTTAAAACTTTTTAATAATACAACTCTTATAACTTCAATCAAATACGCCATTAATATACTTACTTAAAAATAGTACTTTTGAACCATTTACTTGAGGCAGAATTAACAATTATTCGACAACAGAAAAATGAGTATTATTATAATTATTTCGTTTCCATTCGTAATTATTTGTTTAGTAATCGATTTCTATAATTTTTTCGATTTTCCTCTTTACATCTGGTAAGTTTTTTCGAACCATTGTTCTCACATATAAAGTCCTCTATGTTGCTTCCGGTCTCTCTGCCTTCAACGTTAGTGATCAGACATAATGTGTCTCTTCTCCTTGGAATAATAATGCCCCATGTGCGTCCTCTCTCTCGACGTGGACAACGAAACCCCGGTCTGCCTTAACTACGTCCTAATGAACAGCATCGGCGTCTACAACTTCATCGCTTACGAGAGAGATCGACGCCGCCTCTATCGTGTCAGTCGCCGACTATACTAACCTGCACTCGTCACTCGACAACTTGGGAAGCGAGTACCACACTCTATAACATCGTCGAGCCAGACAAGTTCTTCATAAACAGGCCCGGCGCCAAACTACAGCAAATCATCAGCAAGTTAGACCTCGAAATCCAGCGTGTGTTTGGTATGCGAGTGGTTGAGTTACATGCTTTGTAACAATTATTTTATTGGCGGTCTCTGGGTGACATACCCCCCACCTCCTACTGCAACTCCTTCAATGTTGGGGCAGAAGGCATCTGGTTCTGCTCTCTGTCCTTAGTTGTCGCCTTTTTATCCTATGGTTTCCCCATCATCGATTACATCTATTTCTCACTTAGCTCATAGTAGCTATGTATTTTATCCGCAAAGTGTAGTATTAAAAAGCTTTTTGGTTGGTAAAAATCATTATTACCAACAGCGCCACTGAAAATTATAAGACGGAGAAGTGCATGAAGTTCTTCTGTTGTCAGTGAAATGCTCGTACTTTGCTGTCTGTATTTGATGGCTTTGACTGAAATATCTTCATAAGTGCGTAGCAGTATTTCATCCATCATACCAGGGGTGAAAAACCTTTCGAAGCATTCTAATGGTTTTATGACATGTCTTCCATCTTGTTTTGGACCGGGAAAAATGTGAACTATGTTCCTGGCAGCAGTTCTGGTCCGGCATAAGTTTCTGTAGACAAGATGTAATTGTTCTTACCTCTCACAAGAGCTGTAGGAGTGAGTGGTTCCGTTGCCTGTGTTTCTGATGGGTTTTGTAGATCTGATAAATCTGTTGCACTGGGCGGTGGTGGTGATGAATAATCTTGGTTGTCAGGATCTTGGTAAGGGTCAGGGTCATTTGTCACAATATTTTGTTGGTCATCTTCGATTCGGCATTGAGAAAAAGTGGGATCAGCTTCACTGTCATCGGAACCTTAGTCCTCAATTTCTAAAAGATTTTCAATTTTGCTGGAATTCTGCGATCTGATCCTTGTCAAGATCCATCTACATAAAATAAAACTGTAATTATTAAGTTCAGGGGCTATTCTGAAAAACAAAAAAAATTCAAATTTATTATATATTTCCACTTACTAATCATGTAGAACACGAATATATTAAGGGCATTAACGTCCGACTAATTATGTAATATGTGCGTATCTAATCTAACAGAACCTAACCCCACGATGGGTGAATCACTATTTTACTTTTTTAAACTAACCTAGGAATGTTCGGTTTTACACTAACCTAGGGTAGTAGGGTTTTACACTAAACTATGAATGTAGGATTGTAGGGATTTAAAGGAACCATAAAACACACCAAAATAAGGTAAATTGACTCCCCTATGTAGGGGGCTGGTATAATTCCTCTGATATTAATAAATGTATACAAACATTTCTCAAGTTTTTTAAATATGTTCTACTTATTTTAACATTACGCCCTCTTGAATATGAACAAGGTAAGCTGTGCAGAACCCATTAATGCAACTTTTGTTGGTCTAGGACGTTTCTTTCAGAAACTTAAACAAACTGGCTATACTGCTCATTTTGCAATTTTGTTCAACTTTTTTTTTAAATATATTGTACTTATTTTAAAGCTATACTCCTAGTATATTCGTGTTATATGTGATTAGTAGAGTAGAAATATATCATAATTTTGAATTTTTTCTGGGTTTTTAAGAAAAGTCCCTAAATTTAACAATTACCGCATGTTGTGTTGGTAATTATTAAGTTTAGGGGCTTTTCTGTATAAAAACCAGAATAGTGGTATATTTCCACTCTACTAATTACGCTGAACAGGAATATATTAGGGTCATAAACGTATGACTTATTTCGTAATATGTACCCACCTAACCTAACAACCTAACCCCACGAAGAGTGAATCACTATTTTACATTTTTACACTAACCTAGGATTGAAGGGTTTTACAATAACCTATGATTTTAGGGTTTTACACTAAACTACGAATTTAGGGATTTAAAGGAACCGTAATACACACCGAAAAAATATCAATCTACTCGCCTAGATAAGCGGCTGGTATAGTTCCTGTGTCAACGGCCAATTCAATCTTACCTCATTTGCCGAAATACCTTAATCCACTAAAACTACTTATTTTAACATGACCCCCTCCTAAATATTGACAAGGTAAGCTGTGCAGAACCCATTAATGCTACTTTTGTTGGTCTAGGACGTTTTGTTCAGAAAAGCCCCTAAACTGCATAACTACAAAAAAAAAAACACTGGAAAAACTTATTGTAAACTTTTGCATAAATGTTTATTAAAAATGTGTGAAGGTAAATGCATGTCTTCCTGACATATGCATAGTACCCCAACTTCAATCACATTTGTTTCTTCATCAGTTGAATCTAAAGAACAACTCGGACGCAGTTCTACTTTGTGCTCTCAACGTAAGCAGCTATTGCAGTTGGCACAAAATGCATTTCCCTTTCTATCCTTTGACAAGTCACAGAAGTTACATCTTCCTTTCTTTGTTACATTCTCTTGTGTTGGTTTCTTCTGGCTTTGATCTTCTTTCCCCAGCAACTTTACAATGGATAAGCGCAGTTCCTTCGAAATGCGTCGAGTACTCATTCTTTGCTCCATCAACGTAGTCTTGCCATGGCAAAGTTTGTCTAACACATCACCACCACCACCTTTCGTCAAGTTATAAAATTCAACGATTTCTGGCTTGCTTGACTTGGCACTTATTTCGTCTATGCACCATACAGGAACAATGAGAACCTTCTTGTTCTTCTTAGGGATGAATGAAACTAATATCTTGTAGTCTTGGTACATAAACTTTGATGATCCAACTGGGGCTGTTATCATAGAAGGTGGAATCTGAGGTTTATTTTTGCGCAGTGTACCAACAAAAGTTAGTTTTCTTTCATAAAGCTCTTCTGCCAACTGGTAAGAAGAGAACCAATTGTCAGTTGTTACATTTCGGTTGCTCCCTGAAAATGATTGTGAGACGTAAAACATTGGGCTGGTTGTGGTACGGAACACTTCTGTTTCTTTTGCTCTTTGCCAATGTATGGTATGCCTTTCAAAAAAATATAATGTCCTCGCGTCACACAAAGAGATTATCTTTAAGCCGTATTTGTCCGGTTTAGTTGTTATGTACATCCTGAAAGGGCATCGACCATGAAATCTGAGCAGTGCCTCACCCACAGTCAAGTATTCAGAAGGGGTGTAATATCTTTAACAGTTGATTTCAAAACTATCCCATATTTCACGAAAAGCTGCGAATTTGTCTTTATATTTTCTTGACTCCCTCGTCCCTTTGTCATCAGACCTCAAAGTTTCAAGAAGTGAGAATCTTTTCTTAGACATTGTGCAGCGGATAACTGGTGGTCCATACAAGAAGCCACTCATATACAAGAGCCCTATTAGTGCTCTAACCTCAATTGCATTTGATGGAGATATGAACCACTGGGTGGATTTGTATTAGGCTCCGCTCGTTCTATTTCGCTATTCGTATGTCATCCTATTTTTATGATCATTTCATCAGTTATGTAAAATGAAAATAATTTTAATTTCCCCTCATCAGTAACCTCACACATATCTCCTCTAGGTTCTGGCAGGTGAGTGATCACATTTGAAGACGAAGTTGTCGAAAATTTGGAACATATAGGCTTGTGAGTCCATATAGTTTCTTCCTCCTTCCCCAATTCGAAAATCCTGTCATCATCTTCATCACATCCTTCAGCATCAAATAGTTCTTCATTGTTGCTGTTTGGTAGAGTTTCATCCTCTGATTCTCAAACATCTTCATTTATTCAGAAGTCCAAAACCATGTGTTGAAAGCCATCTACAAAAAAATATAGCAAAAACTGCATAAACAAAATTGATTTTATATATACAAATAATAAAAACACATGTCCAATTTATAGTGTTATTAGTAAGGTTGGGTCGAATATGACCCATAATAAGACAGGAGCAGAATAAAAAAATTAATAAAGAAGTTGGTAACTTACCTTGAAGCTGTGGTCACTCTGACGTCTTCTTAGTAACTGACTTATAGGGTTTCTGTTTCTCACAATGGCTATAGAAATAATGAGGAGGGAGGGGGCATTAGCAAATGACGCTCGGGTCGGATCTGACCCGCACCTTACCGTTAGAGAGTTACGAGGTTTACGCTCTCTGGCAACAAAATAATAACTTATACAGTGAAACTTCCCTATAACGGACTCCCTTGGGGAATGAAATATTGTCCGCTATATAGAAGTGTCCGCTTTTGGGAGAAAAATGAAAATAATGTTTTAAATTGTACATACGTACATACATACAAGATGTGCCATAGGTAAATAATAAATTATGTACATATTTACGTGCAAAAGGCAATTTATTTCACAACACGGAGCACAGAAAACAAGTACTGTATGTAGTATTACATACGTAAATTATCTTAAAAATGTATAAAAACAATTTAAAATATTTATGAAGCAATAAAATTTATGACAGAAATTAACACTTAAAAAAGTCTGTTATTTTTGATTGATTTTTTCTTTTAATAAGAATTTTATTTTCAACATTTGACTGAATCCTCAATGCTAAGTCGAGTCCCTCAGCGTCACTGTTTGAAATAAAAATTTTTTTGACCCGCTTAATTTGTATCAAGACTTCTTCAGCCTTCATCGGTGGGTCATCGTCCTCCACTTCTGACTCTCGTAAAATTTCTTCGTCATTTAGGCTTTCCTCTGGAATGTAAACAAATGAAAAATTAATTTTTTTTAAAGACAAAAACATTATTACATATGTGTACGTATAACTGTATGATTACCTTCACGAATAAGATCTGCAACATTCAGAGAGTTATTTTCTGTGACCAGACTTCCATCAATGTCGGCGTACGTTGTTTTGCTCGTTGGGCCGTATGATGTTAGCAGGTCTAGAAGTTCTCCATCTTCATCAACATCTTGTGGATTTGCGGCTTCATCGCTGGAATTTACGAATCCCGACTTTATGAAGCAATGTAACACAGTTTCTTTGCTTATTTTTTTCACGGAGGACGTTATCCAGTGAATCCCATCCAGGATGTTAATTTTCTTTGCAAGATCACTTGACGATGTCGCATTGTCCATGTTGGCAAACAGGTGCTTCAAAACACACTTTCTATAGTGAGTTTTGAAGTTCTTAATAATCCCTTGGTCCAAAGGTTGGCATNAACACACTTTCTATAGTGAGTTTTGAAGTTCTTAATAATCCCTTGGTCCAAAGGTTGGCATGTAGCAGTTTTATTCGGTGGGAGGAATACAATTTCTGCATTGCTGAAATTTGTATTGGGATGGGAGGCTGCGTTATCCACAAATAAAATAATTTTTTATTTTGTAGAATCATTGTTCAATTTTGTCAACCAAATGTTCACAACATCTCTGNAACACACTTTCTATAGTGAGTTTTGAAGTTCTTAATAATCCCTTGGTCCAAAGGTTGGCATGTAGCAGTTTTATTCAGTGGGAGGAATACAATTTCTGCATTGCTGAAATTTGTATTGGGATGGGAGGCTGCGTTATCCACAAATAAAATAATTTTTTATTTTGTAGAATCATTGTTCAATTTTGTCAACCAAATGTTCACAACATCTCTGGTCATCCACGCCTTAGAATTAGAATGCCAATCCACATGCAACAAATTGATATCGATACCTTTGAAACACAGAGGATTTTTTGCCTTTCCTATGACCAGAGGGTTTTCAAATTCACCAAGCATATTTGTGCATAAGAGCAAAGTTAAACGCTCCTTTGAAACTTTTCCTCCTTGACGACGTTCATTTTTCAACTGCATGGTTTATATACTGTCCATTTGTGAAAATTTCAGAAGGAAACTCGCCACTACCCGTCTGTAATTGTGTCAGGGACTTCTCGTACCAGCTCAGTAGTCAGTCTTTGTGCGGAGGCTGATGAGATTCCATTACGTTACAGGCATGAACAACTTCTTTGATCATATGGTGGATAGGGTGCTTATGGAACCTTAACACATTCATAACAATACTTTTGTGTGTTTGTCTCATCGTACTTAGTATTTAGGAATGCCACAAACCACTAGTCTGTGCCCAACGACATGCACTCGGACGCTTTAGTGTTCACCCCATTCAAGCTTATGGTGCTCTTCAGCTTATGTCGGGCTCGTGCTCGACATGTTATCAAAGACAGTCGGCGGAACTCCTGGAGGGACTTCCTTTCTCTACTGACGGTACATACTACCAGCAAGTTAATCTGGGACAATGTTCGGAAGTTGTATGGAAAATGTCTCAGCACACAGGTTACTTTCCTTCAGGTCAATAACAAAATTGTTTACATAAATGACAAACGTAGCAGATTTGTTGCATAAATATTTTGCAGATCTGTCGTGCAGTGCAAATTACACTCCCTCATTTCGAGCCATCAAAGAGACACGCAAGGCAGTAGGTGTCCTCTTTGGCTCTTTGGTGGCTTGGGTGAGAACTACACCTCCAGCCTTTCACTCTTCCTGAGCTGGAGCAGTCTTTGTCGCACTCGAAGTATGCATCTGTTGGCCCTGACATCCATCGTGCTATGTTGCAATACTTTCCACTTGAAAACTTTTTTGGCTGAAATTTTAAAATAATATATGGAACTCTGGTGTTTTCTTCCTGAAGTGGTGTGAATCAACCCTTGTGCCAATCTTGAAACTAGAGAAAGTCATTGGGGATGTTTCCACTTATCGCCCTATTTCTCTCACCAGCTGTGTCTGTAAGACAAGGGATTACATCGTTAATGCACGTCTGATGACCTGCCATGTTACCTGTCAATTTTTATTGCCTCTTAGTGTTTCTGCCGAAATTGTTCAGCGGTGTACCATTTGGTTAGCTTAGAGGCAGCGATACAGACCCATGTTTTTTGTGAGGGCAGCACAAGGCGTTCGATACAACGTGACGACATGGAATCTTGCGACAGCTGTCCTCTTGGGGATTTCGTGGACCTATGCCTTGCTATGTACAGGAGTTTGTCTTTTCGTACATTCGGAGTTCGCAATGGTGCTTCCTGTTCTCGGGGTTGTGTTGTGCCACTGAGGAGCATGTTGCGTGTCAGCCTGTTTTCTATCGCCATAAATGGCATTGTGTGTGTTGTTCAACCACTTGTGGAAGGTGCCCTGTGTGTGGATGACTTTACTATTTCCTGCTGCGCTGCATCACTGTGCCTGGCAGAACGTCAAGCTTGCCGTCCACCACCTTAGTAACTGGGCAGACAGCTGTGGAGTCCACTTTTCCACCGCCAAGCCACATGTGGTCCACTTCTGTACAATACATGACATTTTGCTTCTGCTGAGGTGCTTTTGTATGGCCCTGTTTTGCCTGTTTCCAATACTGTCAAAGTGATGGTTGGAGTCATGTTCAGTCCCAGACGTCTCGCTGTAATGGACTTAATCTTTTGAAAACATTGAGTGGTTGTTACTGTGGTGCTGACAGTCACCTTTCTTTGGCTGTATCGTGCCCTGGTCCGTAGCAAACTAGACTATGGCAGTGTCGTTTACTCTTCTGCTAAGCAGTCTGTTTTGTATCCACTAGTAAGTGTTCACCATGCTAGTATTCACATTGCGACGGGCTTTTTGCACGTGCCCTGTTATCAGTATTTGTGCTGTGGCTGGTGAACGTTTTCTCCACTACAAGTGTGACCAACTGCTACTATCCTATGGGGTGCGTGTGTTTGAACTCATCTCACCTTCACTATTCTGCTTTTCTCCATCCGCTCCATGAACTGCTGTACTCCGCTGGGCCACGCTCTCCTCAGCCAGCATCTGTCCAATTTGCACATACCCTGGAGCAGTATGACTGCCTCGCAGTGACCAGCCGTGGCTTACAACATAGGTTGAGGTGCGCCTCAATGTGGCGGAATTTCCTAAGATGGCCACTCCTGGTGTGTACAAGGGCCTTTTCCTTGATCTTTTGTGTTGTGTGGTTTTATTTCCTTTTACACTGATCGTTCCAAAACAGATATCTCGAGGGGATGCACCTTTGTCATTGGTGCTTCTAGGTATATTTTTGTATGTCATCCATCTTGCAGTATTTTAACTGCGGAGCTTTTTGCTATTTTCAAGGGTCTGTGTTTTATCAGTAGCGGGTTTCACTGTAAATGCTTTTTGTGCTCGGATTCGATCAGTGCCATTACAGCCGTTCAATTTGGCTCCACAGCTCATCCGCTTCTTTCCATGATCCGTGAGAAGTTGGTGTGGGCATGTGGTATAGTATTGATGTCGTCTTCCTGTGGGTTCCAGGGCATGTGATACTCCTGTCCTATGTACGATGTGCTGCGTAGTCCGTGGCCTTGTCTGGCATGCTTGGCAGCTGGAGTGGACTTCTCTCCTGCTGTCTACAAGTTATGGGCAATCTCTGACTTACTTGTTTGCGCTCGACCTGTTGTTTCTTGTACCTGCGGGGAAGATGTGGTTTCTCGCCTTCACATCGGGCATACAATACCTGCTTCGTGGTGAACCCTCTCATGAGTGTGATGCCTGTGCACTCCCTTGACTAAGCGGAACATTCTGGTGGAGTGTCGCAGGTTTGACCAGGCTCGTCGCACTGTTAATGTTCTTGACGACCTATGGTGAAGGTTTTTGATGGTGGTAATTCTGTGACCTGCCTATTCCCATTTTTACGTGCGCCAGGTCTTTTTGATTTGTTGTGACTTGGTTTTTTGTGTTTGTGTGGTTCTTCTGGAATATTTTCTCCTGTTTTATTAATTGTTTTGCGACTATCCTTTTGCCTCTTGTTTAGATTTTTAATCTGTTTGTTCTCTGCCTTTTGTTTCTGCCTCCTGTGTAGGTTTTTATGTGTTTACCTGACTTTAGTTTTTGCCTCCCGTGGAGATTTTTAATGAGTTTTATTCTTCTATATTTTTGTGCACGCTAATGACTGCTGTCGAGAGCCCCCAATACTACTCACTCACTCTTGGATCAACATGTTTATATACTGTGGCATGCTTGAGATTTAATTGCACGATCATAGAGACACATATTGAAGGTCCAGAAACCTAAATAATACATAGTGATATTCTTATAAAAATATTTCCATTTTAACAATTGAAAATGAAGAACTCACAAAATATGATATACATAAATTATTAAGTAACTTAAAGAAAAATATTCTTGAATCAAGGAATATAGAAAACAATAACCAGATAAAGGTTGACATAACATTAATTACAGGTAACTAAGCTGGTTTTAAAAACGATTATGTAAACAGAAATAGTAAGCAGAACTAGAGCATGTCGCAATTGAAAAAATTGGAGCCACGTCATTTATTAAGAATTGAATGTTACAAAATTAACTTTGTAATGACTCAGTGTTCATAATTTTCGGGACACGTGTTTCATTTTCTTTTGTTTTAGTAAGCTTCGTAATATTTTTTATCGGGTTTGAAATTAAAAGCAGTGGTGGTTTGTTTTACAGTGATAGTGTGTTTATCGGGCATACGTTTGCTGTTTTACGTTTATCAGGCGTCCGGTTGTCGTTTCGAAAGTTTGATTTTTTGGTAAGCGTCAGCATTATTTAGAAACTTTCAGGCTGTNATCAGGCGTCCGGTTGTCGTTTCGAAAGTTTGATTTTTTGGTAAGCGTCAGCATTATTTAGAAACTTTCAGGCTGTATCGACAGGTTTTGTATGAGAAGTTCGTTTATCTTTATCTTGACGGCGCAGTTAAGCGAGACACAGCGCAGTTTGGNGTCGACAGGTTTTGTATGAGAAGTTCGTTTATCTTTATCTTGACGGCGCAGTTAAGCGAGACACAGCGCAGTTTGGAAGACGCTGCTGGCAGATGCCAGCTGCCATGCCCTTATCTTTGGAGAAGGGGGCGATAGGCCTGCAGAATAAATACTCTGGGTGTCTTAGCCTAAATAAGAAAAAAAGTAACCAACCGTAAGAGAAGACGCATTGGTCGTGAAGAGCTTCACCCACACCGGCAAGCACCCGCGACCGCTAAATCTTTTTCACTTCATTTCTGTTTGGCTTGAACTTTTNACCGGCAAGCACCCGCGACCGCTAAATCTTTTTCACTTCATTTCTGTTTGGCTTGAACTTTTCAATTCTATTAAATAATTTCCGCCGGTGTGGGAGGTTGCTAGGGTGCCAGGAGGGAACGAACGTCCCTCCTGCCTTCATAACTTCTTCTTGTGATGCAAGTTTTTGAGACATGAATAATTCGTAAACGACTGTGGCGCTGTACTACACTTGTCTGTTTATCTGTGAACAGTTCGCACTCTGCATACCTGGACTTCATATGAGAACTGTGTAACTAAAATGATAAATAAAAGTATGGAACCAAATAAAACCGGAACTTGACTATTTCTTATTTAATTGGCGTCCATTTTAAAGAGTCTCATGTTACTCCGTCTTGAGCTAATAGAGCGGTAGTCAGCAACTTAAAGCCGGCTGTAACTGTGCGCGTGCCACGTTACAACTTGAAGAGGTGCTAACACACGACACACCTGAGCACATGCATATTAGATACATTATAAACATATGATGCATATTCATGCACTCTCACTAGCAGTAACAAATAGGCTGAAAATATTTCAACGTACATTATTACAATGTTCATTAGGTCATTTTCTTGTTATCTTGAAAACCTCTTCATGAAGTTGGTTTTTGTCATTCATTATAAGCTACTGGACAATCCTGCTTGCTACCACTGTATTTTCCACAGTGATCACAGGTATATTTGTTACTGCATTATACGGGCGTACTGGAACTGGACCAGTTTATGTTAGATATGCTTACATCTTAGGTGATGTCACCACATTGTAGTTTGTAGCATTGTGTCGTGTTATGCAAGGCTCTTTGTATGGAAGGTGTTGACAGTGCTGACATTAGTATTGTGACTGGAGTGTTTCGTAAAGGGCCAGTCATCAGCCTTTGTGTGCAGGATGGTGCCCTGTGCTCAAGTACATGCATGAGCAACTGCTTTTATCATTTGGTGTGAGGCGACTCCTTTATCTACACTTATCAACCTCTCAACGGAACGATAAAAATTCCAGAAACCAGCACAATGAACGCTGAAAATCCATCACTGCATACAGGCACATCAGGATCTTACAAATCATACGACCTAACTAGAGGGGCATCAGAAACAGCTAACCTAAACATTCCAGGAGTAACAGGATACAACGTTAAACACTTACTACAAGTAGGTGGACTAGGGGTAGCCTCCGACGCAGGAAACATAAACATGCACATAGAAAAATCACACTTCTTATGCAAAATGACATGTCACGCACAACCACCGTCACTACACATAGGAATATTTCCAGTACGATCTAACGATCCAAGTAACACTACCAACTGCATAGCCTGCAGCGGCTACATACGTGTAACAACAGAAATAGTAAAAGAACATGACGCAGACTCACTATACACACTAAAAACTGTACAACCACACATCAACCAAGTATATGGCCCAACTGGATACTGGACTACAAAAGAATTCAGTCCATATAACGAAATACCACAAATAGAAAACGCAGTGTGCTTCGGACCCATCAAACCATAGCACCCACAACCACCACAAGGGGCTAAATAAACTCAGACGACGAACAATGTGTAAACGACTGCACTTCTGATTTAACAGAACTCCAAACCAAATTACAAGAAATAGAAAACAAATATGTGGCTCTCCAAGACACACAAGACAAACTCATTAATGCTTTAAAGGCAAAAAAGGCGGCTGCCTCATCAAAGAAACAAGAAAAATAATCAAAATGTATTTTATTAAATAAACACATACATTTTACACACATTGGTTACATTTATTTCTTGCTTAACAATTCTCTTTCGACGTAATCAAACAACTCTTACGTGTACAGTGGATTGAACTTCTTAAGGCCTTTAATCTCACGCCACGTCTTCCAACTAAACCGCTCCATCCGAGCATCCCACTTCTCTCCAATAAAATGATTCCTGTTACTCAACACTATAAAAAGAGTTATTAATTGCACATATTCTTCCTTGCAATATTAACTTTATCTCCAGAAAATAAACATAAAGTCTCCTTATATCCTTCATCAAAATTAGGATCGTCTATAATAGCAAGTCTACAATAAGCAATATTCTGAAATCCGAATCTCTCAAATTTATTTACTTTATTACAATAACCAGTATTTATCATTGCATCTCCAATCATAGTTATAAAAGTGCTCTTATACGCACTCGGCTCACTCACAATTTCAACATCATTTTTTTATCGTTAGACGTAGTATATACTTTATATAATACAACTAAAAAATTATGTACCCTCTCCTTAAAACTATCAAACTGAAACAACAAAAGTCTACTAACCCAATCATGAGTTTCAGACAAAGACAAATAATAATCCTCCAAATCCTGCCTTACAGCACTAAACACAACTTTATAAGGTGCAAACTCACAATGATTCCCTCTTACAAAATCAACCAACTCCTTGTAACTAAAACTATTCACAGTACTCCTCGCAACTGCAACAGCAGAGTCAAACATCTTTTTATCTACATCCACTAACCTCATCGCTAGAACCTGCTTGATTTCGAGAATTCCTTTGCAGTTCCTTCTCTATGTGCCTTCTCCAGTTCCAACTTGGCCTGAAACTTTATCATACCCAATCCTTCGCTATGCAGGCCTATCCCTGAGGGGTCTGCACCAAACACTATCTCTTTCTCCACATGTTTCCATCAATCCTTCANCCTGCTTCGGCAATTGAGTCTCACTCCAAGGAAATAGTTTCTGTTGTGCTGCGTACCTTTTCTTCTCCAGGGGGAACCTGGACGTATACCTTACCCCTTCCTTTCTTGTGGAGATACAGGACAATGTTGATAAGGTAGTCAACGGTGCCAACTCCGAGCTTGTGGACGTTGTCGGTGGAACGCCTACAGACATCCAGTCCCGACAACAACGCACACCGGCACCGACGTCCGGAGTACTGGCAGTCATGCCACACATGGAAGTGAACGCGCTGCTCGTCGCCTCCGGTATGCTGATACACAATGGAGAATCCGTCTGGTCGCTCGGACTGTCTAGAAATAAGGAGTCGATGAATTCTACTACCTTCTGCAAGGGACTGGTAGCGGATAACATCACCCAGGATGTGACACCTTCTAATCCCGTCATAAATTCGTTCCATGTGGGATCTTGTGCCAATGTCACTGAAAGCTTGAGCTGAACTGCACGTAACAACCTGTTCACATCTACTCGAACATCCAGGCTCTTGCAACTTGGTAACTTTGCCACCAAAAAACTTAAAAATTCCAGGGGAGACTTTTTGTGACATGCTGCTAGTGAAGATGACACGTATAACACTTTTAAAACAAAATCGCGAATAGGATCAGTAAACTTCAATTTCTTTACAACTCCTTTACGAACAGCTAACTTACGTTTCAACTTAGACTTCTCAGGTGCACTTGGTGGTGTAACTTCCAATACCTCTACAGGAGACTGTGACTTGTCAGTCGGACATCGTTGTGCATGAACTCGCACAAGATATCCGGGTTCAACCAAAGTCGGCGAACAATTTCCGTCCTGCTTACACCACAAAACATGTACAATTGGTATATCTGCATCCAAAATAACCTCATTGTCGCCAATATTCTTTACTATAATTGAAACAGGATAAAACATATTAGGATATCCAACAACTCGTGAATTAAATATATGATACACTCTCTTGCACTCACAATTATAAGGCTCTCGTTTCTGTACGACAACTAAGTCCAGTTGGTCACAAACTGAGGCAGCCTTGCAACCAAGTACGTTATCCAGACCAGAAAGAGCGGCCCAGCCAGTCTTCAGTTATACTTGAGAACAATCATCAGTTTCTACCTCCTCTTCCAAACAGAATGTCATACACTGAATAGGAAAAAAGTGTCATCTCTATCAAAGTGCGTAATAGCTTCATCAGTGCCAAATGCACATTTACCTACTTGAGTAAAACCATTTATAATAGAATCTCCAACATCCTCATTGAACTTTACAAATACTGGTCTACTGAACTGTACATACCTTCCCCCTTAGTCCACTGCTGAGTATCGGCACTGATGATCACAAGATACTGCTGCCAACCGCAACCTATATATACCAACTACAACTGCTGAACAAACACTTCAAAGATCACACCTAATCCAAAGTACCACTCTTACATAACAAAGATTCAACACGTCATCTTCATAACGTAAAGATAAGTCACGTTAGAGAGATAATGGTAGGAAGCTATTCATTGAACACCATACTATTCACTCTATCCATTCCAGCAAAATGTTCTTCAGACCGTCACGGACACCCCTTCGGGTTGAATAGTTTTAGTTACAAGGAGTTGGTTGATTTTGTAAGAGGGAATCATTGAGAAGCGGAAAAAAATGTAATATGAGAAGCACATTTAAGTGTGTTTGTAATTAGCTAGTGTTTAGAATTTCAGTACATTCGGTATAATAATAATAAACAGAAAAAATGTACTGTAAAGTTTGCTAGAAGTATCCAGAACTTTTCCATGCATCAGACGCAATTTCAACACATGGACGACCTTTAACTGGCAGTTAAGAAGTGCGCACTTCACATTAGAAATACATATCTCTCTATCGAAAATTGCAAAGAATTTATGAGTGCAATAGCCAAGTTCGAATGTTACACACTAAATAATCTGAACATTGCTGATTTTTTTTCAGTCATGCGTGATGAGTCAATAGACAATGCTGTACTTGGGCAAGTCATGCTCTTCCAAGCGTAATCCATACTGATTTTGTAGCAGTCAGACTTATCAACATGCCTAATGCTACTCGTAGACCATTTCAGCCACTAGATAAGAAATGCACAGTTAGACACAATGACGATGTTACTGATTAGTTGACTCAAAATTCTAGATCTATAGTGTCAATATCGGATATATTATCACAAGAAAATTGAGACATTTAAATATGGTGTATATTATAATTTATAATTAAAACAAGTATGTGGTATTACAAATAATTGAGCTTAAGTTTCTAAAATATTTGTGATTGTGAAATGAAAAACTTTTAGTTACAATGGGCAGGTGAAACTAATTATGGAGAGGTCAGACTAAAATTCTACCTGTCAGTTGGACAGTCAGCTTTATTCCTCTGCTCATAACCTCCTAATTATAAGAAGTGTTAACTAGGTGGAGACAAAAATTATCTAATGTGCCATTTTGGCAGCGAGTGACCACATCCTGCTCTTGCATT
This sequence comes from Clitarchus hookeri, assembly GCA_002778355.1. Taxonomy (NCBI): domain Eukaryota; kingdom Metazoa; phylum Arthropoda; class Insecta; order Phasmatodea; family Phasmatidae; genus Clitarchus; species Clitarchus hookeri. The sequence continues at coordinate 3,534 of NQII01013838.1, read as the reverse complement.
CCTCCACCATTTTGGCAGCTGGTGTCCGCCATTTTACCTTGAAAATTCCCTTTTACCCAAAAAAAGGTCTAAAAAAATTTCCTANACAATTTTGGCAGCTGGTGTCCGCCATTTTACCTTGAAAATTCCCTTTTACCCAAAAAAAGGTCTAAAAAAATTTCCTAAAATTTTTTTAATTTTTTAATAAAAAATATATTCTTTTTGTAATTCCTTTTTTTGGTGACCCCAGGGCGATGGTGGCCATATTGGATGGTGCCTCGGACAGAGGCTCTGATGACCCCCTCCCTTCGTCGAGTCCTTTCCCTTCGTCGAGCCCCTACAGCCATTAAATCGTCTGAAGGGAAAATATTATGTCACAAACATAGCATAGTGGCCATATTTGTTNCTCCCTCCCTTTGTCGAGTCCCTCCCTTCATCGAGCCCCTACAGCCATTAAATCGTCTGAAGGGAAAATATTATGTCACAAACATAGCATAGTGGCCATATTTGTNGTCGAGCCCCTACAGCCATTAAATCGTCTGAAGGGAAAATATTATGTCACAAACATAGCATAGTGGCCATATTTGTTTTGACATGAAAACGGGTCTGAGGTGTATGCTTGCTTGTGAATATAAATTCCCAAAGTATTATTAGTATTATGTCACAATCATACCACCTGGGGCCACAGAGTACATGTTAGAGTTTAGTATGAACACTTTTGTTTAGAATATGGTAAGGTATTTATTCAAATGAATTAAACACNAGAGTACATGTTAGAGTTTAGTATGAACACTTTTGTTTAGAATATGGTAAGGTATTTATTCAAATGAATTAAACACTTGTGTTTAATAGCACAATTAATGATATGTTCTGGTGTCCTTTACAAGTTTCTTGCAACTTTATCGAATATGCTTAGCATTCAGTTTACATAGGTATTTAAAAAAAAAAGGATTCTTTAATACTAATTAAAAAAACAGGGTTGAGGTTGATATATATGTCTTTATTAAACACAATACGTATACATTTTATTTTGTAGTAAGCAATGCATTATATTGCACAGTAAACACATGCGTATCAGTTTTATGAAACAATATGATTTTACAAAACAAATACATTATATTCCTCTTTATTAAACATCATACGAATAAGACATTATTGAAATGAAGCAATCTAATTTTACAATACAATACATTATTTTCCAGAGTGTATATATATAATAATAAAACAATTTAAGACGTGCACAAGGTTGGATAGTATGTGTTCGCGGGAAGTAGTACAAACACACCATTAACTACCACAATAAAATTGGTACTAAACAAGCAGATTTAATACAATCATTTTAATATCTACCACACTATTCTGCCCTGGTTTACCAAAACAAACTAAATATTAATCATACGGAAGTAACTATTAAATATTGAAGATATAATAAACTTTTCGCAGAATCAATATAATTGATACTAATAAATGCATGAAATTAAATGATGTTACTTGAACAAAANTAAACAAGCAGATTTAATACAATCATTTTAATATCTACCACACTATTCTGCCCTGGTTTACCAAAACAAACTAAATATTAATCATACGGAAGTAACTATTAAATATTGAAGATATAATAAACTTTTCGCAGAATCAATATAATTGATACTAATAAATGCATGAAATTAAATGATGTTACTTGAACAAAATGTCACTACAATATGAGTAATTTTATACCAACATATTTCACTATTATTATTAAAAACCTATTGTTAATACAATCAACGTGCATTTCATTAACTTTGGCAGTAAAAAAATCAATTAAAAAGAAGTAATCAACCACGCTCACAATATCAGATACGATCATCTTCATCATCATCACTGTCGTCCGAAACATTTCCTCCCACTTCAATAATGATGGGCTGCACATTCGCACGGCCATCATGTTGCAACTCTCTTTCACAGTCCTCTGCTATGAGCCCCTCAGAGGGAGCCGTGGACTTCTGCCACCTGAAAGTAAATATGTACCAAATGTGTGATCACTGACATTGTTTNGCCCCTCAGAGGGAGCCGTGGACTTCTGCCACCTGAAAGTAAATATGTACCAAATGTGTGATCACTGACATTGTTTAGAAAAAAAATATTTATACAGAGGTTTACAGAGACAAATAATTTCTTGTACCCTACAGAAACATTACAAACGTGCATCAGCATGCAAACATGTGTGCGTGGCTGTGTGTTGACAAGCACCAACCTGCAAGTACATTGCTTCTGTATGAGAAACAACTCAGTTACCTGATACGGTCACCTGGCCTTGACTGTACCATAAATCACAAGGCATGAGAAAAATATGGAGTGAATGTGCAATATCAGATTATGTAGGCAGTAAAACACTCCTTGTCTAGAAATTTATTGCAAAAGCTGTTCCAAGATCAACACTCTACTCTGGAAGTGAGATTGCCGAGTATCAAATGACTACATATAACTTGTGTCGCCATGCAAGCAGTACATTTTGCCTCCGGTTTGCCTTACCGCGTGTTCCCATAAAAATCCCCATATAAACATACTAATTACTGACCACATTCAACGATCGACAGCAGTTTGTTTTCCTATAATGTCAATTCAAAGCAGATAGTACAAATGCCAAACGAGTGCATGCATCAATTGGTTTTTAACACTTGAATGCAAAACAATGCAGATAGTCTACAATTGGTACTATCGATAGTATTGATATTATATATATATATATATGTATGACAGTAATTCAAGTGCTCACAGTGCAGTGCCTAACAGGCTTACACACACAAAGAAGAACGACACATTTTCCACCACGACCTACTAACAACCTTATCGATAGTATTGTTTACATCACGCAGCATTATTTTGTGTTTTATTGACTACGGTTATTCTTACATGCTTACTGCATTCGTATGTTGACGACAGTGAGNTCAAGTGCTCACAGTGCAGTGCCTAACAGGCTTACACACACAAAGAAGAACGACACATTTTCCACCACGGCCTACTAACAACCTTATCGATAGTATTGTTTACATCACGCAGCATTATTTTGTGTTTTATTGACTACGCTTATTCTTACATGCTTACTGCATTCGTATGTTGACGACAGTGAGAAAGATTTTTATATTCTTCACCCGTACGTTGGCAACAATGAGAACAAATTACACAATCAAATAACTAGGAACTAGTGTATTAAACACAATCTGTAACACTTTATCGAACAATCGGCGATGTTATTGTAATCCAAATTTGGTGTAAGATTATGGACGTATTTTAACGACTTGATTATTATAGGAACCTATCCGTTGTGGGTTTGGCTAGTATTTATTGTAAGGGTTTCCAAACGGCTTGACATAATGGTTGGCACNTAGGAACCTATCCGTTGTGGGTTTGGCTAGTATTTATTGTAAGGGTTTCCAAACGGCTTGACATAATGGTTGGCACAAATCCTAGCAAATAAAAAATTTGTAGCAATTGTATCCAATGGACAAACATGTTAAAATCAATATTTATTAAATTTTGCTCAATTTCAAGAATTAAAGTTTTTTATTTGTG
>NQII01013837.1:0-14964 GCA_002778355.1 Clitarchus hookeri | reverse complement strand
TCCTACCCTCTCGAGAGGTATTGACTTGCACCTCACTCCTCTGTCGACCTCTGGTCCAAGTGGTCAACCGCGGGTCACCCTGCGAAAACGTTCTCACAATGACCTACGTCGCGTATCGGTCATACGATGGCTTAACGGTTTGAAGTGTTCTGTTTTCGAATCCCGGATAGGACATTGGAAAGTGTTTTTACCACTTAAAGTTACAACACAAAGTTACGGTTGACTTAATGTAAACCTCTCTACGCCGATAAGTAAGGGGGGCACGGTGGTGTGGTGGTCAGACAACTCGCCCCCCACCATGGCGAACCGGGTTCGATTCCTGGCGGTGTCCCTCATAATTTTCGCAATGGAAATTATGCCGGACGATGCCGCTATTCAGCGGGTTTTCTCAGGAATCTCCCGTTACCCCCGCCCTTGCATTCCGACTCTGTACCATACTCACATCACTTCACCCTCATTGGCTCTCAAGACCTTGATGCTAAGAACCACCCAAATCTCTCTACTCCACTCCACTTAAGCCGACACGCATAAACAGTGCGAGCTCTCGTAAAATACTATAATAGAATACGAAAGACATTTGATCGTAAACTCTCAATTTTTTTTTACTCATTTTCGTTACTTGGAATTGAAAACAGAATTTTTGAATTCTTTCAGCTTTAACAAATGGCAATGTCTGTACAAATTTAGCTGAATAATATTTCACAAAGAAGATAATTTTTATTTAAGTTTCATAAAGTGCAAAAAATACTGCGAAAGTCACTAGTAAAATACTTTAGAAATACTTCTAAACGTGGGACTAGAGTATATTATGTAACATTCACTCGCCACATTAGAAATGAAAACGATTAAGTAAAAGCTGTTTATTTATTTTTTAAATTTTATTTTTACTTTACAAACAACCTTTGACTTGAATTAGTTTATTTTCAAGCAGTTTGTCACAAAAAAATTTATGATGTATCAATCAAAAAGTCTAAACCCTTATGTATTCGCATTTTTCCGAATCATCTTCTAATCTATACCGGGTGTACTCGATTAAATGATAATAAACACCAGAGTAGATGAGTACCAATAGAGCATATTTCATCAAGGAACAAATGTCTAACGTCCATACGTAACCCGATAATGGCAGTGGCAATGTACAGAGCGGTAATGTAACTCTGTGTACTTGGTGTGTTAACCAGACTATGCGCAGCTCTGCNTACGTAACCCGATAATGGCAGTGGCAATGTACAGAGCGGTAATGTAACTCTGTGTACTTGGTGTGTTAACCAGACTATGCGCAGCTCTGTGCCCCTGATAACAGCACCCAGTACCTCACGGCCTCAGTCTCAGTGGTGCTACGTATCTCCAGTACCTGCAGAAATTGTACCGGAATACTTGGGGTGTGACCCTTTAGATGTTCGTGAGGCGATGTGGTTTCAGCAGCACTAAACCCGCCTAATTTCGCCATTGCGATTCACCGGCACCTAATCGTGCGAACCGGAGGTGGATAGGTAGGGGATGTCCCATAGCGTTGCCACTAAGCTCACCTGGCATCACACCACTTGACTTCTAGCTGTGAGGCCACATAAAATCGATGGTGTACACACACTTTGAGCCCCACACCTTCTACCCAAATGTGTAAATAAATTATTTAATCGCACTGCCTGTTATCGATTTGTTGTGGTTGCATATCCGTCCCTACTCGTTGCCACTGTTATTAGAATGTTAACTATAGACGCTAGACAATTTGTTCTTTAATTAAATATGAACCATTTATCCTCATTAGATCAAATTTTGAAATTAATTTGCAAAGCACAAGTAAATATGGCCTAATAATATAACCACTAGTATAGCTTTTTCAGTATACCTGCTATCATAATTAGCTCGATTTCATTAGCATAAACAAACAAATACTTGCTCGACTACATTAACTAGTACAGAAATAAATTAGTACCTCACTGGTCTCTTAAAACCTTCATGCTGTCTTATATGTCGACGATATTCTCCGAAGTTCAGCTGGAAGCATCCCTATTACCTCCTCCTCACTCTACCGAGTGGGGTGGCGCAGTGATAACTCACTGGAATCGCATTCGAGAGGACCCGGGCTTGATTCCGGATCACGCCAACCTGGTTTCGGGTTTCCATTGTTTCCCGAAATCACTGAAGGAAATGCTGGGATTGATACTTAACAAAAGAGATGACCGATTCCTTCGCATTCCTTCCCCAATCCGTCTTCCCTGAACAACTTGCTCCTTTTCTAATGACCTCGCTGCCGACGAGGCATAGGGCCCAACTACCTACCTACCTACCTACGCACTCTACATCAATCGTAACGCACTCGCTGTCTGTTTACTATTTTTTTTTCACACCATACATTTTAATGCAATTCACAGACTTCCTGCTCCCACATTTACTTACCACATGCTATCAAGGAGTTACTCTGTTCTTCAGTCTTTCCAGCACAAAAGAACGTGTCTGCATGTTTCTCGGCTGGCAAATTAATGGGACTAATTTTTCTTCTCGGAACACTCGTCCTGCTGCCATAGTGTCGCTGTCTTATATACACTAGCGAGGCACACGTCATGCATGACGAGCAGTCAGCTTATGTCAGCTGCCCAGTAGCACATCAGTGTGACATAAAAGCGCAGTGGTCTAGCACGGTTACCCGCAATGCGTACTGCGCTGGTGACGCGGAGCGAAACATATTACATTATCACCGAAATGTTAACGCCGTCGGCAAGACTACTGTCAGTCTAGTTAATCCTTAATCCGTCCGGTCATGTACTAGTTTTGAGCTCAAGTGTTGTCAGCATGCAATATTTTGTTGTACTCTGTGCGTGTCAAGCGTGTTCTTTGTTAACCAGTGGAAAAACTGCTGCATGCTCTCAAAAACGACTTATTTACAAACTTTTACAAGTACGATTACTCACACGAAAGACTCACATGGGCACTAGACACAGCTTCCTAGATGTGCATGGAACTGGCTACAAGCATCTTTCGTTGGCTACATGGCCACGAGTGAGGACATGGGTAACTGAACGGTTCGATTGAAGGGGCTGCTGCAATAAACAATAAAGTATATTTTTTAAAAATATACAAGCGAAGAAAGGAGTATTTTCAAAACATCATAATAAATAATTGCTATTTTTTGAACACAGTTGGAAAGGAAGTGCATAAAACAAAAATTTGGCATAGAAAATTGTATTTTGTTTATTTTGAATATTTAAAACACAAATATTTGTATATAACTTTTCGCACTGACAAAGTTTATAAATGCATATTATATTGTTACAAGTCGCCAGAAGGTCTTCATAAAATAAAATAAAAAAACTAAACTAAACTTTATTATTTATTTATAATGTTATGAAAATGCGCACAACTAATATGTGCAACATATTTAACTGCCTATCTTTACTATAAACACTTATTTTTTCCTTACTGTGAGCTCAATATTTAATGCCAGTCTCTGCTGTAACTAAATTCATTACTACTGCTTTTATACTACCTACTGTCACTAAATCTTCAGTCATTGTTTACACGTATACGTTAAAAATCTCCACTGGCACACATTAACATCAACACAAATGTCTGCCACCCATGCATCCTCTCCCACTTTCCCATTGTCCAGCTGTTCATTCTCACTTTATATTCATTCGATGATCACAGACTCCACTCGCTGGTCGCTGCGTCGTCACTCGTCGTTCCGATGTTTCCGTACACCTGTCGCTAATGGCCGTACAAGGTTCCAGACTTTCAAAACAGAGGCACGCAGAGGCTTACATAGCTCAGTTGGCCTCACTCAGAAGGTTATTCGCACCATCAGTCGCTCCGAGAAGGGTCGGGAAAGATGGGCCATGGCCAGAACATTCGCGCAACGACTATCCAAAACACTCAATCTTCCAAGGACGGGAGGTAACATCAGTCCCGACAGCGCTATCATGGCTCGTGTTAGCGATATCGTGCTCTCTTTGTTATTCTGCCCGCTCTTCTCCGCTTACCGGTGATGCCTTTGGAGTACAGCGCTTCACGTGCCCGAGGGTAACAAGAGGGGAAGGGGACAAAGGAAAGGACGCGGAGCGGCAGCATGCAACAATATTGTAAAAGTTGTTTGTATTCGATAATATATTTGTGTTATATATGACAACCACATTACACAGTATTTAAATATTTGCAGTCAATTTAGCTTATGCTATTTTTATTTTAAATACGTTTACACAAATTTCTTATCACCAATGTTTAGGGAGATTACTATAAATATGTGGGAGTCGAAACATACATTTTTTATTTCTAGCAAGATGAGTTAAATCTTTGCTATATTATAATACTTTTCGTCGCTGTTAACGTTGTTATTATAAAACGTTATGCATGCCATTCAATATATGTCCGTTTAACAGAAAATTTCTGACTACTCTTCACTCGTCATCAAAAATTTTTTCGTTTGCTCTATTCAGGTTCTCATAGAATGGTAAATATATTGGCGGAACATATTTTTGAGTAGGATTCATAACAACATGTTATTATTAGAATATAAAAGGGAAGACGTATTACATGTGTTGGCTATGCTTAAAATACATAACCTCCAAGAGGAACTTTCAAAATCTTGCATACATCTATTTCACTTTCGACAAAAGCATGGCTTTTACTGACAAAAACATCATCTGGATATTTTTCATCATAGATAAACATCTTGTATTGTCATATTGAGAACTCCCTTCTCATGTATGATGAACGTTTCTTAAAATATAATTGACGTTTCGTTTCTAAATCCACCTTATCTTCATGTGAAAAACGATGAACATGGAAGTCTTTCTCAACCCTCTCTATGGGCACTTTATACTACTGTTCCGGTGTATATACTACCTTATTAAACTCTCATTGTTCTGTGCTGCGCAGTTATGAATAGAGTGATATAAAGTAAGTGCATCTTATCTTAACTGAGTTCTCATATCCATAAATGAAGAAATTTCATTTACCATTAATATCAATAAAACAGAGATAAAATAGGTGCGATGGTAAAACCTAATAAGAAATAGTTCTCGTCCAAAATGTAATTTAACTGAGTGAGCACAAATGCGGTGCGTTGCATCTTTGGTGAAATTTTCAAAACTTAGTTAAGCCTTGTTTGCATAAGATGGAAGAGTAACATTAAAGTAGAACTTTGGCAGGGCTTCAGAAAAGTTAGACGTGGCCAGGAATGGTGTATATACTTCTCACCGCGTACTTCTGGCGATGCAGCAACTTGATGCGATTTGGCTGCTTTGTTTTTCGAAAGCTGGCAATTTTTGGAAATGCAAGTCGGACTCACCCATACTGGATAAATCGGTAAATTTCTGAGATGTTTACGTTTTCTCCAATGTTGTACTGTTATGTTTTGAAGTTGGTAAACTTGTTTCAGACCTCCTCCGGTATGCAGCGGCGTCTGCGTTATAAAATATTTTTCTCAGCGGAGAATTTCGTAACAGGGCGTTTAACTGTGCATTTCAGGGGAAAATGATTTATTATTAATTGTTTTGGACGAAGCGGATTTTGAACACAGTGTTCCAGCTCATGACTCTAAACACTGTACCTAATTCCGATCCTCGTAGACTAGTTGTGTGGTCACTGAGTTATGATGTGTGTCCAGTGCCTCTGTAAGAACCAGTTGTGCTGACTAATAAGTCGTTGAATAATTCGCAAACTTAACAATTTCACACAAAAAGAAGTAAACTGAACGTTTTATTAACTGGTTAAATATGTAAGTTAAATTTTTCAGTAAATTTGTAATGTTTGAAGTGATGTTGTGTGTTAATGTTTGTTTTGCTACCTTTTCATATTTGATAGCGTAAGTGTGAGTGGCGTGAACATCCTAACCACAGCCTTTAAACGCTTCATGTCGTCTTTGACACTGAACACTTAAAAATACAGAGGTGAAGCAGCCGATTGTACAGCGAACTCCAGCCGCACACGCCAGCAAAATGGCGTCCCTGGTCAGCAAACGTGTTGGAACGCCGTTCGCCAATCAGCGCCTCGTAACTTACTTACCAACCGACAGTCGAGCCAAAGGGAATCTTTCAAATGAGTACGTTCATATCAAAGAAATCGCCACGCCTTTTTCACTTTTGCGTACCCACCTGTTCTGTGCTTTGGCATTTCTCCCTCGTAAACCCAAAACTACAGGTGATATGGATTTTTTTTTTAAGTACAGAGCCCAGCTACTGTTTGCGCCAGATGTTGTGGCACTTGCTTGAGCGTGGTGCGGTGGGTTGCTGGGGAGAGGGGGAACAACTACGTGCGCAGCTACGTCTTTGTATCATCCGACCTGGAAATATTGTTCTATCGCAAGCAGTTCAGCTGCTTAAGTCGTTTACGATAGACGACAGTGAATGTTCAGGAACATATAAAAGGTTATTCATAAGAGTGAAAGGGAAGTAGTAAAACGTATGGGTAGGTGTCGTAACCGCTAGGCTAAAAACAAGTGTTCAGGCATATCAATAAAAAAAAGCAACTGAGAGTAACCAACTATTCTGGAATCAGTCAAATGTATGTCCTAAGGATAATGAAACAGTGCAAAAAACACCCCAACGAACCGCAAGCTACACATAAGGGGAAAAAATGGCATACGAAATATCGCGCTAGTATTAGAATACGTAAAAAACTTAGTTCCTGCGTGTAAAAATTTACTGTTACAACGGAGTTACATGTAACAAGTATAACACCTATAATCTGAAAGTTAACATCAAGCGTTCCACTTACTAGGACGTATTTTTTGTGTCCATGGCCGGGAAGCGCGGGAGCTCTGAGGACGACCCATGCACGTGCATCACAAGTCAGGTTGTCTCTATGCGCATTCTTACCTTCAGCAACTCGCCTACACGAGACACTTTAATATCACTTAATAAAATATTTGTAAAATTTTATGATTACAAAAAATTGAGTAAAAATGTCTGTAGCATCTATTATCTTGTCGTGCATTTACTTCGGAGTCTTCATTTACAATTACCACAAACCAGTATGGTAAAAACTGAATTTTCAACCATGCACCAGAACAGTAATGCATGTGGACAGCTTTGTTAGGCGTGATCGGCGTACATGTGAACTGAACTAGGCTTTAGTGTGGAATCATTTAGCAAAAACCATTGGAAAATGTTTTTAGTTAAGAGTTTAGATAACAGGGCCGTTACTAATTCTGCCTACTACAGCGCCTGGCCGTGTCCAGCTCTATTACTGTAGGACTAGGGAGCTCAAGTGCCACGACGTCTGGCGCGGACAGTACTTTTCTCGTATCGCAGACCGCATTCCCGTATACTGGCCGTACATTTACCTAAAATTCCCGTGAATATGTGGAAATTTTTTGCAGCGTATAAATACTCAAGCCATTGTTTACGTGATCACGAAAAGTGATCTTATACATGATTAATTTCGCAAGTTTCTCATTAATCATCTATCATCTACACAATTTTATTTATACCCCTAATTTTTGTTAGCGCCAAGTTCTATCGCTGAAACTTACTTTTACTATCTCGACTGAAGTGGCCCCTCCTTGAACTAAACAGGTTAGGCATTATCTTACGACAAGTATGCTAATTTAGTAGGCTTATATAGTGGCCTCTCTTCCGGCAATTTGCTTACTAACAGAAAACGGGGATGTCAATAAAAGCATGTTTTTATTTTTGTACTAAGTCGCATCATTATTTAAGTATTTGTAGGTCAACTGACTTTACAAACTGNTAAAAGCATGTTTTTATTTTTGTACTAAGTCGCATCATTATTTAAGTATTTGTAGGTCAACTGACTTTACAAACTGGCCAAGTATGATGAAATATTTGTCACTTCTCTACAGGATTTGCAATTTTTTGAGTGGCGTAAAATGTGTATTTGGCTAACTATACTATTTAGTGAAATATGCTTCAGCACATTTCGATTTGATGAGCCTTCGCTGTTGCGTGGGTAGTTCTAAAAATTATCTTTATATTAAAGTTTAAGTAAAAAATTAATTTTCACAAACATGCCTTCTTGCAAATATGAATGTGTGATAATCATTTCATTAAAGAATTGACTTAAGTGTCACTCAGTATAGCACCGTAGATGATAATTTAATTTGCATATCCTGTAATCTGTGTCACACCAGTCTAAAATGTCGATCAAATTTGCAAAAGTTATGGCTTGTGGTGAAGTTTTGAGCATGAAAATACAGAAAATGTGCACTGTGTCAGCCTTAAAACGTTATATTAGATTCTTTCTCGCTCCTAAGGCGATCGCCAAAAGCTTTAGAAAAAGTTACGCGCAGTCAGAGACTGCAGTGATACTTAATGTACATTTGGCAAAGAACGCAACTTGTTTTGCAACTTTATAGGAGAGATCGTTACACGATTGGCGCCGTAAATAACCACTGATGTGGTGGTCTGGCAACGTAAAACTCCGTGCAAGATGTTAAAACTTCCAATTTACAACATTTACTGTCGTAAAGATCAACTTTTTATTGCTGTAACCAAATTACATCTTTTTTCCAGATTAATCTACTTTGAACATTATCAGGAAATAACACAGAAATTGTTAAAATACAAATACACTAAATCCCCAAAACCCAACACTTCCATGAAAACCGGTCTGTATTTTTTTATGTAGGCTTTTTCGTTCGCCTTCTCTTATGCGTCTTGTGAGTCATTAATTTTGCCTTAAAAAAAATTGTATAAATTCGCGTATTTCTGCGAAGGACGATACCATCTGTCGCTTTCAGTGTGACTTTTTAAAAANGTATAAATTCGCGTATTTCTGCGAAGGACGATACCATCTGTCGCTTTCAGTGTGACTTTTTAAAAACCTGACATTATCCTTGCAGCCATATGTACTGGATGGAACCTATTGTATTTTCATTACTTTATAACTGTGTGAAATTGTTATCGGCAGAATTAATCCCATTAAGATTGATTCTTAATTTTTTGAAAACACATGACTTTTGAAAAGAAAAAAAATATTTATAATCTGCTTTAATCCATGTATGCCTGTGTTTGCGTGTGTTTCTAACCGTCTCCTCTTGAAGATTTCTGAGTACCAGCTAACTCAGCCACTCATCTAACGTACCTTATCGATACGAGGAGAAACTTCCTGTTTCGTATTTATTAATTGTTTCTTGTTTTGTAATGACTATTCCGATAAACATTCTTTTCATTATGTCTCCCGAGTTATTTATTATTCGACCTATAAAAAATTATTTTACAAAAGAAATAGAAAAACCGAAAACCTGCATATTTTTGGGCGTATGCCGATAAAAAAATTTCAACTTAACTAGCAAAAAACAAGTTGATTGATATTTTCGGTTTGTGAATCATACGCATTATTATTTGCATTCATTCTTTGCCGTTTCATTCCAATTTCCGAACATGTTATACTTCCAGTTTCATGATTTTCCTCTAAGCTGCAAATCTAACACTAAAAATTGTTATTCATATAATAATTTTAATGCAGGTTATATGGCGTATTCATTGAAATAATAATACGGTATTAATATAAATCAAGGAAAAAAGTCCTAGAAATTACTACTTTTGCAAATATAACATCAAAAGAAATGAGTTTAATATTTAAATGGATGTTTTTTTTTTAATTTTTATATAACGTATATAAAACATTTTGTAAATTAATGACTTCATTTTTACAGTATTTTCCCAACCAGTTGTATCTCTCGGTAAGCCAAGGGGTTTTGGCTGAGTCTCACCCATACTTGTATCAAATCAGTTTGTCTGTATGAAAACTTGAAATACAATCATGATGCAGCCATCTGGCCTTGATCTCTATCACGTACCTGTATCTCTCTTATGTATCTTTCAGTTTAACGCCCATGAGTCTTTTATTAATCGTTTAGAGTTGGTTCCGGTAGTAAAATTTCTTGACATCCAGTCGGCTGTTATAATCCATTCATGGTTACTTCCAAATTTTCTGAAGCCCTGCTGAAGTTCTACTTTCAGGCTATTCCCTTACTTAATATAAACAAAGTTTGGAAAATTACACCAAAGGCACAAAAAACCACATTCGTGAGCACCCATTTTCAATAATATTTTGCATGAGAACTATTTATTACTAGGCATTACCAACATACCTATTTTTCTCTATTTTTATTTTATATTAATTAGTAACAAAATATTATTATTTATCGATACAATATGAGTAAGGTTCAATTTAACTAAAAATAAAATACTTTTAAGTTGCTAACAGAAGTATAAAACGCTTGTGATACGTGAAATTTTTAGGCAACAACCAAACATTACATCCATGGGGTGAGTTTTTAAAGGTTTAATTGAAAAAAGTGTGTAAGATTATGTGAATAGACTATACCACCTGTATTTCACATATACCGCATTAAAAAAGCAAGTGAAGAAGGTCACAGTAATGGTGGATGTAAAGTGTCTTCATCAGTAGAGAAAGTCATCTGGTTTCAAGTTTGTCGCACGAGTTGAAATTCCAGTCAGTAAATGAGTAGTTTAAAAACTTCACCCTCTTGGGTTCTGTAGATTGCGAAGAACGACAGGACATGAAAAAAAGCGATATCGATAACCTTGAGATTGCTGGTGATAGAAAATATGAAAGCATCAAGCTAACATTTCCGGTTTCTAATATTTAAGTAATCTATGGGCATCATTGTACCTGAAGTTTGCACGACTCTTGTGGAACAACAAAAAATGTATGTTCTTATACGTAACTGAACTCTTGATCATGTTTTATAATTTTATCATACCACATAATAACTATTATAAATGTTATAAGGCAAAACTTTGTATTGAAAGAATATAAAGCACTTTTAAAAAATGCATTACTTATATATCTGTCATACTGAGACAGTTATCTGAAGCAGCGAGGGAATTGGAAGCAGAACTGCCCTTAGAAGGAATGATGCGGTCATGAATCCGTTGTAGACGTTGCGGCTTGTGAAAATACGTTCTCACTTGCATGGTGAGAATGTTGTTGTACAAATGTAACTACTCAGATTACATCTTCTTAGTTGAGTCCTCGCATATTTATGGAACACCCTGGCTTCGTCGCTACAAAGAGGTTTGAATGACAACTAGGCTTTCATCACTGATATCATTGCTATAATTTTTTCATGGTAAAGTGAGCACTTTTGAAAGCCGTTCTTAAAAGGTTTTTCATCTTATTTGCATATTTTCGCCAGTTGTTAATATAAAAATTGCCACGTGGCTAATAAATACAGTGTATACACTTCGCAGCTCTCAAAAGTTAAGGTTTGAGGCTACAATAACATTACTTTTTCTGGTTATTTTGCTTGCCGAGAGCCTAAGAAAGTGTTAACTTTACCGTGATTATATTCTACTATTCTGAAAAATTCAGGACGTTTTTTCCAGAAGGCCATCACTCATAGTTAACTGATAGGGTCTTTAGCGTTGAAGTTTCTTCTGAAAGTTCGGTTTTGTTTGAGCCAGGTGTTTGAGATACTCTTTCGTTGGTTTTTAACATTTTTGTACGCATTTGCTGCATCTATCGCCGCCTGAAAGAAAATACGTCACCATTTACTGCAGCAGGGTGGGAATTTTAATCAATTTTTGTCGTAAGTATTCTACTTTTATAAGCACTTTCGAAACATCTGTGTAGGATATACGTTTCTACTACGATTAACGTCTCCATGTACCAACTGACTATTCATGCGCCATTCAGCGAAAACCGTGAGAATTGTTCAGGAAAGTGAACATATTGATAATATTCAAATGCATGCTCTTGTGAGTAAAACATAAGAAACAGTGACATCAGTAGCAGTCAATTCAGTAGTTATGCTCTCAATACAACGTCAAAGCGTGGAACTATTTTTGGTCATTCGCTGCCAACTTAAATAGGAGCCTGCATGCCAGTGCGATGTATGTAGTTACGGGCAGTGTTTTTTTTTTCAAAGGTTGATTTCAAAAGTGCTTACTTTACCGTGAACAGCCTTTAGTAAATGTACGAAGAACGTTGCTATTGTAAAGGGTCAACTATTATATTTTTAAAATTTTATCAACTTTTGTACAGAACGTAGTTTCAAAATACCGTTTCAGTTCTCTGCGCAAAACTGTTGGTCAGCGTGCAAGTAACGTGTAACTTGTTTAGTTATGAAATAAATGAAAAAAAATCAAGCACCCAAAAGTTAATGATTACAGCAACGCTGAGATGCTTAACTAACTGAGATGTTTTTCGTTCTCCAAGAAAGGAGAAGAAATGTTCTTGGGTTGTGTATAATAATTTTGAAGAACTATGAAATTGTTGTCACACACTTGGCAAAATCAATTGAAAACATGTACTAACGGTGTTCGTTCATAAATGGCATTGAGCTTTATTCCTAAAATAAAAAAGCATTTTGCCACTAGCGGATGCAAACTACAAATTTGTGTTCGCATACGCGCATTGTTATATATTCTGTGATGACGAACGTGTTGATCGCTAACCTATAATGGTATAAACATTTGGCAGTACTTTTTTTTTATATCTACGTCATTCAAAAGATGC
Organism: Clitarchus hookeri; assembly: GCA_002778355.1. Lineage (NCBI taxonomy): Eukaryota > Metazoa > Arthropoda > Insecta > Phasmatodea > Phasmatidae > Clitarchus > Clitarchus hookeri. The sequence goes on along the minus strand of NQII01013837.1, from coordinate 2,517 downwards.
AATAAGACGCATTGGAGGTGAATCTTTTTCTGCAGTGAGAAAAGTGTTTGTTAAAGCTAACAACATTACTTTTCCCTTTACTTTTTGTATTTTATCAAATAAAAAGATAATAGTTGCTTACAAAATATATAAATGAATAAAATTTCCATTTAAAAAAAGGTTTTCATCTTTGAACTGAAATCATAAAATCTCAGTGTTGACACAACAAAACACGCCTGAGAGATTTATTTAGTTAAGTCAACTCCACGTATTAGTTTGATCTATAAAAGTTCTTCTGTCGTGTTCGCGACGTTATCGCTACGTGTTGCTCGGAAAAAAACTGCTCAGTGGTTCATTGTGCTTGGAAACTTAAGTGGTGTGTTCTCAAAACCTTGTTGGTTGTCACGTAGACTGCTTTTCTTAACATGTGGAGATCTGGCTAGGAGTAGTTAGTTCTTATATTGGTTAATATTTAGTATGTTCTGTGATATACGAACATGCAGACACCGATAAGAGAATGCCCTACAGTACAGCACTAGACAAAGCGAAGTATCTAATTTCTTTTGAGATAAGTACTACGCATTCATCAAAACTCTAAAAGTTCGCTCTCTTCTCTTTTACCGGACGACGACCGTACACTGTTTTGCTCTTTGAGAACGCCTATAATTCTTCGTTAAAGTTTCATGAAAATTCAAGTTATCATTATTATTCACATTTCGCTTAATATATCTTATATGGAAATTTATGTGTTTTGCTGGTGCGTGCAAAGATTCCGGTCTTACGAGAATTCATCGGTTTAATATTTTTATGCAAAAAGAAAAAATAAATTAAAAGAGTTTTCTGGAAACAACATACTATAAAGAGGCACGACAAATTCTGGTCAATTTTAAAGAAGTTTCCCCTGTCACTATCTACAGTTCGGTTGCTCGATGCCGAAACACACGGATATGAAATATGTTATGACCTGGAATATATTTAATCGACATAACAACCTCTTTATTTAGCCCCTTCGTAAATTACCCCTGTTGATTTCTCCCGATTAAAATGTGGCAGAAAAACTATTTGAGACCGTCACTAGCCAAGCCATGCTCACTATGGACGGCCATGAGTCCAAAACCTGTCCACTGGTGAGTCAACCTTCCATATTTCTGCGTATTTCAAGTTGCTCGCTTAAAACCATGCTCACATTTAGCGACTGATATTGCTAACAAATTCCACACAGAGTGGAAATTTTTTCTGGACCAAGGCAGTTTCTGACCAGTAACTTTTATATCCAAATATCCTAGTCGAATTCTTAATTACAAATTTACTCCTAACTTACTTGGACCTGCGTGAGAGAATATAATGTGTCACATTTAATTTCATGGCGTCACTCGTAAGTCTCCGGAATTCAGTTCACTAAACTAAGTGGTATTCCGACACCTTGCACGGTTTGAAATGTGTTTTTCACAGTTTGTGAACATATTTTAAACGTTCCCTATATATATTGACCTGAAAATAAATGCAGAGTTAATCATTATTAAAGATATCACCTTGAATAGTATTTTTATGAGTATGTGGTAATTAGCGTTCTTCTGTCTTAATTTGGCACACCTGCGACATCATCACGCAAAAAATAAAAGCGAGTTATTCCTGTGAGGGCGCGGTGCGATAGGAGTTTGGGTTTTACATTTGCCTCGTTAGAAGACTGGCCGGGACGGTACGCAGGGTGTCATTAATTTCCTCTGAGCCTTTCTCTCCACACTGATGTTTCCTACAGGAAGAGGGGGGAGAATAAAGTAGGAAATAAGCGATGCAAATAACGGTATATTTCACCCCCTGGCCATCAACTACGTCCACGCTAATTCGGCGGGGGGCCAATACGCTTCGCAGCTGTAGCTACACCAGCAAGTGCCATAGCATTTGCCTTTCTTTCTTTCTTTTTTTCGTCCCACGAGGGCGTCGCACCCTTTCGCAAATGTATCTCCTCTGGGCGAGTAGTCGGCCGAGTTTTAATGAAATCCGCCGTGGAACATATTGACAAACACTCCATTATTCAATTTAATTAGTTGGTGAAGGAGGTAGGGGGAGGAGATGGAGGTGCTCATGGGAGGGTGCAAAGTAAGAAATATATGCGCCGAGTAAGTCGGAACACCAGTAAGCCGACCATTTTTCATCCCCCTCCCCGGCCCCCCTTGCAGTTGGGGCGCGTATTTTTGACTCGGTTTTCCCTCTCGGCCCCGACACAATCACACCGAGAGTTGGGGGGGTGTGATTTATGACCTTCGCCGAGCTGCCAACAGGTAGCCGAGGAGCCTGGTCCTGGGGGCGAAGAGAGGGGATCGGCGAAAGGGATTTGGCGGAGGAAAGAGGCCGTTAAATTATGAACGAGCAGAAGAAAAGGGTTTACGGCGGGATGGGAGAGAAAGTGAAGGATAAACAAGGCTATTTGTCTTGTAACAGTTTGAAGAATAAAGCCTTCGAGCCGAATTAAATAATACAACTGGAAAGCTTTCAGCCAGGGAATGGCTCGCACCTACCACGTCGAGAACACGGATG
>NQII01013836.1:0-28835 GCA_002778355.1 Clitarchus hookeri | reverse complement strand
AGTCGAAATATACCACTTTCTGGAGTTTTTTTTCTTATTTTCAGAAAAGCCCCTAAAGTAAAAAATTACCTAACTTGCTAATCTGTATTTTGGTAGCATTCCAGTTATACATAAGCAGGACTCTTTTAAAAATAATTTGTTCCATTGAGATGTGGTGCAGATCACCTTGTAAATTACTACAGTGGTATTGATATTCTCTCAGTATCTAAAATGTTTTGCTTTCCACTGTGGTAGTGAAATGAGTTCTCCTGAGAGCTATTCTAAGAACCTAAAGCATCCATGAGTTAAGTGTGGCCTTTGGGTCATTCACAACACACCAACTTTATTTGAGCAGCCGGCCACAACTTTTTAAAAAAAACATTGTAAATAGCTTGTGAACTAACTGCAGTGGCATGCAAAATATTTTTATAAATAACAGTTACATTAAATTGTATATTCTGTGGTACAGTGTCTGTAATTAGTTTATGATAATAGTAGTCTGTAGTATTTTTCAGATGTGAAAATACTGTATATCAAAATATAATTATAAAATTTATAATAAAAAAAATTATACATTACTTGGTGAATAAAAATTTTATGTATATATAATTGTTTATATTGACTGAGTTAAGCGAGTTTCATTGTCGTGTAATTGTATTGGTTTTGTTTTTATACGTGATATCAAAGCATTGTATATAAGAAATTTAATAAAATTCCTCTGTGAAGTAGCGTGGCGGTAAATAGACAACCATTTTAAACCACAGCAGAAAAATTAATATAGCATGTCACTAACATCATACAATCATACCAGAAACAAATTTTTTTACACAATCACATTGTTCAAGCAATGATACCAAATTTAACAAGTGATGATGTATTCTTGATGCAACAGTGAAAACAAAAAACAAGATCAATAACACAAAAATGGAGAAAATCAATCTATTAGATTATTACATCACCCTTCAGCAAAGCTCCTCTGATCGGGTTGGGGCCAGACAGAAAATATGCAGCTTTCGTCTGGGTCACCGTTTCACAGTTCGGCAACGACAGCGAATAGATTAGCCAGCCCACATGTGAATAGTATATTTAAAATTTAATGGCAAAGTGAGATTTCTGTTAGAATTTAAAAGATTTGGTACACAGTGCCGAAAATATGCCAAAGAACAAAACTAAGAATAAAACTAAACCAAATAAACTCCGGAAAAACTACAAAAAGCTAGGAACTATATAAGATATTAGCAGTCAATACAACGTGAGCCAATAAGCGATAAAGACAACAAACTGAACAAAAAAAAAAAATTATGGACAGTAATCACAAAGAACACAAATTGTTTTTAGTTAGCTAACGTAAGGATTTCATAGAAGGAAATGTGACATGTATTGTGGTCANCACAAAGAACACAAATTGTTTTTAGTTAGCTAACGTAAGGATTTCATAGAAGGAAATGTGACATGTATTGTGGTCATATATCCTACAACACAAATTGTAGTGCACAATTCCTACTTAACATATTATCTTGTAGGCTGTTCACGGTTAGTTGAGCACGTTTGAAAGCCCTGTCTAAGATCTACTTCTCTGCCCATTTTGTATCCTTCCATCATATGTAAAATTAGCATTGCCATTGGCCTTTTTACTTTATTCTGCATCAATAAAGTGTTACTGTGAAATTGTTAAAAATGTAAATGTGTAACAAAATACGCATATTNTTTACTTTATTCTGCATCAATAAAGTGTTACTGTGAAATTGTTAAAAATGTAAATGTGTAACAAAATACGCATATTTTTCTCTTATCTGCTTAAAACTGAGAGCAAATATTTTAAATAAATTGTGTGGACACAAATGTAAAAGTGACCCTTTGAAAACAATGTTAAGATATGGGACTCCTTTTCATTTTTTTATGCCAACTTAACTGGGAACAAGTCTTACCGCGCGTCAGTTAAAAAATACATGCTATTAGGGGCCGTAATATTTTTTCAACAGATTAATTTCAAAAGTTTACTGTGAATCATCTATACCAGAAAATTAAACTGATGGTTTCAGGAAACATCATAAAATTTGGCACATTCTCACATGTACTCGTGAATGTTTTCTAAAATACCTGTGAAATATTTTCATCCTCAAAGTTGCACATAATCTGCCAAATTGCTGTGTGTCACCGAAGTGTGTACTTAAATGATATTTTTAAACAAATTGCGGCAAAACTTGTAGCGCAGCACATTGTAATAAACCTTCAAATATTATGAGATTTGATCAGTGTTTTAGGCAAAAATTTAATGCATACAAGAATATAAAGCAGAATTAGTTTTAGTACTCAAAATTGATACATTAAATGTTGCCTATTTAGGGCAGACTGTAAATCAGCGCTATTAACGTCAATCATTTTCCATACATTTATGGAAGCAGATACAGAAAAAACATGAAAGAGCAATTCTAGATTTTTGTTTTTACTAACTTACATTTATAAATATTTTACCAGAGTGATGTATTTCTGTCAAGGTTCTTTTTGCACCATATAACTGTACATATAAGTAATTGTGGCACAAGATATTATGCAAAATAAACGTATCCATCTGGCAAAACATTTGCTTACAAAGATAAAAACAACAGTTATCCAGGATTTCCCTTTCTTAGATTTTCTGTGTCGGCGTTAACAAATTAGTGGACTTCGAATAACTTATTTGGGGTTAATTATGCCCCACGCTCTCTTAACATCAAAATAAAACAGGAAAGATTAAAGCCACCCATGATTTCTTTTCATTGATGATTAAGTGGGTACGCAAATGCACAAACTCTCAGTGTTTGTGAATATCTTCTCATCTATTAAAATATCAATATAGTGAATCAGAACTTTTTTTGTAGAAATTATATTCTCTTCATTGATGTCCCACGCAATTTTCCATGTTAGTATTCATATGGTAGCACTTTCGTCAAAACTAGATAAAAAATTTTGATCGGCAGCCATATAGCAAAGAACTACGTTGTAAAACTAAGAGGCTCGAGGAATTTCGGCATGTTTTCTTACAGTCTTGACAATTTCTTGTGCCAGATTTCAAAACTTTATGAGTTACGTCCCTTACTCTTCCAAAATGTGTATAATTTCTTCCTGTAGCCCGAACATAATGATTGGAACTGCAGCACTCATTTCGCTGCTGCATGTGTCTGCGGCCTGAACAGACAACTCGCACGCTTAACACAGCAGTTATACGCAGTCAAAATAGGTAATTTGTTTATTAACATGGTTGTACGAGTTTCTCTCATGGTCATAATCTCGCTATCGTGGTCTATGAATGAAGTGAAAAAGTTTATTAGCACTTATATCAGCTCAAAATTCTTATAATTCATCTTGCACTGTCTGCGTTAAAACAATTGAACACAAAATGACATTACAACCTTTGACGTGCGTAGGAGTATGCTTCTAAATAGTGATATTCAAGAAAGCAGGATATTTTGCCTTCCCTTATGACTTAACAAGGAACTTAAATACAAGAAAAACAACTTTATAACAACGTTTTATGAAAAGAAAAAGCTAGCCCTGCAGGAATGCCAGCCAACCAAGAAAAGTGCATATTATTTTTTACATTTTTAATAGCTGGTAGGGACTGAGGTGATGCTACTGTCATACTACTCGCCTCTCACCAAGACAAACCGGGTTCGATTTCCAGTAAGGTCAAATCCGGGTTTTCGATTGTAAGAAATATGGTGGACATTGCCATTGGCCAGTGGGTAGTGTCCAGGTACTCCCACCATTGCATTCCGTTGCTGCTCGATCTTCACCTCTTCACCACGATCAGCGCTGAAGACCTTAGCTGTTAAGTGTCGCTTATGTCTCTCACGTCAGTTGATGAACAGAAGATAGTGTTTCACCTGTCTCACACCTACACTGAATTGTTACATGAACTAAAGAACGTATTGTGCAGGGTTTAGATAGCTTAGAAAAATTCCCACATTTTTCATTGCCGTTCTCAATTATCGTTAATTTTGTGGCTGTCAAATATCACATGGAACCTACAAGTGCAATGTACAACATAGCTATGCCGCGAAAGACTGGTTTTGCACATACCTTGTGAAAGATTCCCAATAATGTTTAAACTTGCTGCTTAAATTATATATATATATACGAGTTGTCCTACTATATAAATACGCAAGTAATGGCGAAAAGTCTTAACCACTTCACATGTCGACCTTATGTACGACACGCAAGGAAGCAGAGAGAAACAAAAATGACGGACTCAGACAGTCATAAACACAAATGAACGACATCAGCACACTATAATTGCTATAAACAATGATGATGGATCAAACAAATACAGCACCATTAGTAACAACTGATGTAAACCCAGGACAGTCGAGCAGAAACAAAAATGGCCACTGAAAATATGAAACAAAATAGCGACAGAAAACAAGGTGATGGATGGAAATAAAATAGCAACCAGAAACAAGATGGCTGACAAGCCAAAGGTTGAGGACATCCAAGACGACCCCCAAGACATTATCCAAGAAGGCAGACACACCCCCGATTCGCATCAGCCATCCCTGCGCTAGAACCGACTAAACGTATACACTAATCACAGTTTTCATATAAAATATTTTCACACAAAACATTTAATTTCAGTCCGGAAAATTTGGGGGTCATTGACTAACTGTAGATCCGACTTGAANGATCATTATCTAACTGTAGATCCGACTTGAATTTTAACTACTTTACAAGTTTCAGTCCTGTAGAAAACCTTTTCGCACATTCCAGTTCAATTCTGTGTCCGGGTATAGCTGCAGTTCCGAATGTTTTTTCAAGTGGGATTGAATCTGAACTGAAACATACAGCATGTCACATTTTTATTCAGACACAGCTGCAGCAATTATAAAATAGTCAACTATTCCATTAGGTTACAGAAATTATTGTACAAAAGTTTTGTATATGACGTAAGAGCAAAACGTACAAACTCACTGGACGAAACATTTCCTTTTAAACGCAGCGTTCGAGAAGAGAAAGAAAAGCTATTTGAAGCCCCAGACGAAGGTTACTTTGCTATCCATACGGTAGTACACATTTAGTTGTTTGCTGGCCTTGAATCTAGCTTAAACAGCCGTGGGACATACGTAATATGTGTGCATAGTTCATTGTTCCTGTTCTGCATACAACATGCAGTAGTTTCAAGAAAATGGGTAAGGGTAAGGAACTTTGGTTCCAAGCTGAAAGAACCAATTGTAAATTTAGCGCTTAAGAGGATTCTGATTTAGAAAAAATAGGACAAATAAAATTGTGAATGAGTGTTATGGAACAATTCAGTACATTGTTTTTTAATTTACAAATCAAGGCCCAGTTAGGAACATACCAAGACAGCCTATACAGAAATGTCTGAGTCCTCAAGAAGAACAAATAATATTGAGGTGAGTCCACTTCCCGTATAAGCACTCCTGTTTTGAGACAGTTTGCCGTGTGTTATGTATGTATGGATAGGTAGGATAGCAAGGAAGAGACCCTACGTCAGTAAGAATAACAGTGTAACAAGACTCTTATTTGCTAAAAGAGCACCTAAATATGAACCAGGTGTTTTGGAACAATGTCATTTAGTCAGAAAAGACTAAATTAACCTATATGGCTCGGATGATGTCTACAGAGAGTGGAAAAACCATATACAGCTGATGATATTATTTTCCACAGCTTAACTTGTCTGTGGTTTTGTTACGGAATGAGGATGCGTGTCTGTGGATAGGGTTAGGAATATTCAGTTGTTGATGGTGCAATGGGCAAGTTTGTATATAATGGCATTCTAAAGAAGCATGTTAAGCGAAGTGCAGAAAAATCAGGAATGCTACCTCCTTACATTTTTCAACATGGAAATGACCCGAAGCATACAGCTGGTCTTAACAAAGAATGGTTAATTTGGAACATTCCAAAACAAATGAAAACTTCTCCTCCGTCACCATACCTCAGCCCTATTTAACATCTATGGGCATTTCCGAAGTCTCGAGCACACAGTAAAAATATTTCTTTGAAACAGGAGCTAAACATAGTAGTGACTTAAGAACGGTACAGTCTTAGTCGTGAAAGGTGTGAGGGACTAGTCGACTCCACTAACAGCAGATACCAAGCAGTTATTAAAACCAAAGGCTGCTCCAAATGATGATAAAACTTCTGTTTTGTGAATTTCATTACTTAATTTAGTTAACTGCATTAATAACAATGGGGCATAGTAAAAGGGAGTTTCCCTAGTTTTATTCTGTTTGTGTTACACTTTCATACAAAATATGTAACTGTTTATAATAAATAAAACAAATGACCCAGAATAATATTTTTTGTAAACAAAAGGCACAGAACAGTTAATTTAACTATGAGAAACAACAATGTTTTCATAAAACTGAATGGTATGAATATCTGAATTAACTTTCACGCTAACGTATTTCCCTTCTTTTCATTTCAGCAACATAAGAATTACACTTTTCCTTGGATACGTTATTTCCATATACCATTCAGTTTGAACGGAGAGGTTGAGAGCCAATGAGGGTGAAGCAAGGTGAGTATGGAGCCGCGCCTGAATGAAAGGGTTCCGCAACCTGGAGAACCCCGAGAAAACTCACTGTCCAGAGACATTGTCCAACATGTTTCCCACTTTCGAAAATCAGGGAACAACCTCGCCAAGAATCAAACCCGGTTTGTCTTGGTGGGAGGCAATTGCTCTAGCTGCTGGGTTGCTGCAGCATTAGTTCAATTACAGCGTCAATCCCCGACTCAGCTGCCAAAAAGTGGAGAGAAAGCAGTGATGTACATGCCGTACGTACAGTGGTTAACCTACAAAGGTTGTTCTGTAAAAAAAAAAAGGGCCGGAGTAATTGTGACCATGGTCTATATCTACACACTAAATTACGGCAATGTTTAGGGAGACACGTAATTTCCTGCAAGTAATCTGTAATAATCGTAACTGCAGCATGACATTCCCTGTGAATACAGTATGACACTGAAAAAATAAATTTCCTCTATGGGTTTTACTTGGTGTATTTTACCATTAGTGACAATAACATCATCATATGAATATCACATTTTACTAACCAGAAAAAAACTTTTTTAACAGTAAATAAAATAATTTTGTTCGTCCAGTACATTGCATCATCTTTAAGGTTCAGCAAAATATTTCCGTATTGACTAATTGTAAAATTGTTCATAGTATATCCCATTTGAATTAACATGTTAGTTTTTTACATCACCAAATGTATGTGGGTGTAATTGATATCTTCTCTGATATTATTGAATACCTAAAGTTATCAGCAATCTTTAACACTCTCTGTTGGTTAAAATAACCCATTATTGAGGGTTCGATGAATAATCACTGAAATTATATTTCCATTTTCGCGGAAACGGTACAGACTGTAACAAAATATTCCAAGTATATTCGTATAGGATCCGATGAATTAAGTTATTCTATAAATAACATCACTAAAATAACAGAAGAATTTCTGTTTTTGTGGCAATTTTATAGATTGTAACGAAACATTCAAAATGCCTTTGTATTGGGTTCGTTGAATGAAGTTATTCGATAAATAACAGCACTGACACAACAGCATTCTTTCTGTTTTTGTAGAAACTGTAAATATTGTAATGGAAAATTAAAAATACCTTTATATTGGGTACAGCGTAAAAAGTTACTGAATCAGCAACACACTAAAAATAAAAAAACACTTGTTTTTGCAGAAACAGTACAGATTGTACGAAAAGTTCTAAATCCCATCCATCAAAAAAAGTTACCAGATAAAGAACACACTGAAAATAGCAAAATATTGTAGTTTTTTGCTGAAAAATGTTGAAAAAAACTTTCATTAGTTCCACCTATTAATATTATTTCATAAATAATGTTATTGAAATAACACAAAGATTTCTGTTTTTGCAGTAACGTTATAAACTGTACTGCATATTAAAGAGTATTTGTTAGTGTGTTACTACGACAAATAACATTGAATTTTGATAACCGATATCAGGTGGATAACGTAACGGAAAAAAAAGGGTGTTACTACCACACATTTTGTAAAGTTATCCACCACTGTGTACGTCACACACAGAACAAGTTCGACGGACACCCATACTGTGGCCCCAGTACGTAAAGGTATCTGGTGCGTAAGTATGGTAGAGCCCCAACCACTCGAAAGACATATAACGAAGCTTCTGGACTAACTAAGTCAGCTAACCCATTCCCTCCCGAATGTATAAACTCGCCGAAGTGGGGTGCCAGGCCTGACGAGGCTTGACCCAGGTATTTCTGGAGTACACTTTAGCTAGGGCTTTGTTGCCTGCCGCACTCTACAGGATGAACATCAGCACCTTTCCTGTCCATGTTGTTTGCTCACCAACGAAGGAGCAGGAGGAACCCGCTCCAGCCGGAGTCAAAGTCATCCAGCCAAGGCAAGCAACAGCCAAAAGGAAGTGATACCAGTAGTAAACTAGCCCAAACTCGTGTGTCCAACGCCCAGAGGCATCACCTCGACCTCACAGATTTTGTTCCAAGTAAGCGCCACAGATACGTCCTACATTATATAAGGGAGTTACATCCTACATTATATGCGGAGTCATACTACAGATGACTCCGCAGTAGTGTCCGCCTCTAACCTGAGCGACCTGGCACAGAATTAAAAACTACCCCACTCTCGATGTGACGTCCCTCTCCCTAGGCCGTCATGTGTCAGCGTATTGCTCTTTTATTTCTTCTCGCACACAGGAAATTTGTGATGTGAAGGTTAAGTTCAGCTGCTGGACCTGGGATCTAAACCGCTCATTTAACCTAGTTTCTAATCGCTCTGTCTGTTCTCAAAACGCTCTGTCTGTAATGTTTGCTGTTCAACTTACTGCACCCTGAGCTCTTGTGATTGTTGAGTTTGCTGTTCAATTAACTGTGCTCTAAGCTGTTGTAACTGTTGAGTTTGCTGTTCAGTCACTCTATTTTCCAGCTGTTTGTTAAATTGCATCATCATTGCTGCCATTTGACGTAGCAAAATGTCTGTTGAACTGGCTTTGGTGTTGCTTGTTGGCATGTTCGGTATGTGGTCCTATACATTCAACCCAGTCTGTTGACTAACCAAAGTGTCAGTAAGGGAAAAATTAGTCTCCTGGTTAGTACTATATTGTGCGGCCATATCTATTTGTGGTGAGGTATTTGCTTTGTCAAATCCCGTATACTGTATACTCCATATGTGCGTAGTCTATAGGCATAGTTCTCCTTAAGTGATAAGGCATCCTACTTTCTCGACTCATCAAATACAAAAGTCAGCTATTTTGTTCGGGTCTGCTATGGTCGCACCACTTTATTTATGCACCGTTGAAAATGAAGACAGCCTCCAGTCATAGTTTCATATCAGTATAGAATTACAAATCATAATCTTCACAATTTCAACAATTTTTAAAACTTTTTTGCATAGGGATGCCATTTCTTCTCACCGATCATTTAATCACCACCACTCAACAATAACTCTATTTTAAATGTACATGTATTTAATGGGACTAATGTCGTGCGCTACGGGTTGCTATGGAAACAGGACTCAATACGTGTGTTTACAAATCTAAGTAACTCGACTCATTCACAAATAAACAACCATTAGCCAGATGTCTGAAAACACATAAATAACATTAACTAGTATTTGAATCAAATTGCTTTAAAAAGTAATAATTAATTGCAAGTTTGTTATAAACTCAATATATTACAGAGCACTTGCAGGTGGAGGAGTATAGCTGACACCATGCTGATAACAGAGGACGGGAAGTAGCAAGGGGCAACCATATCTGAATACTCTAGTAGGTGCTCAATCTCGCTGCTTCATTTGCTCTGCGCCACTTTCCGCTATGCTGTCAGCCAACAGATACGTTAAACGAAACCCACCACATTCAAGACCTAAGGTGCGTCAATATCCCCCATAGGAATTTTTTCTTGCCATGGCGAAACTTTGCAGATGTAAAAGTGTTGGATACAGTAATGTTGCTGCTGCAAACTAAAAGAAATTATGACCACTATTGTTGAAATTATAGATGTTAAATGTTTGTTACTACAAGCAAACTAGTTCCTGATGGTTACATCTGCATCAGAGGATGTGCCACTTAGTCATAGCTTTTCAAGTAAAACAACTCCACTTGTCCCTATGTGGCTGCTTTAAGATCCCTAGCCAAATTTTCTGCTGTGCTCCACCTGCACTGTCCGACAGTTAGGGCCAAATAATCTTCACGTAATGGTGTACTCTACCCCTTTGGCATCCTCTGCATTAAGAGCAACTGACATTTCCACACTGTTGTGACTTCTGCCAGTCNTTTTAAAATTATTTCATTATTATTTTATAATAGAAATGGAACGTGTAAAGTATATAATTTCTTTTACTATAAACACGGGGATTCCCCTGTGTTGCTCTGCTACACTTGAGCATGCGCTGACCTTTTGTAGTTCGAGTGAGCCGGCAGACGATACAATATTTCTGACCTTTTATTTAGTATTTACAGTGTGTTTCTTTGATAATTTGATTGTTGACATTATTTTGGAAAGTGTTTTTTTGTGTCCTTACTGGAGTTACATTTCAGGTAAGTGCATTTTATACAAGTACGCACATAACCTNTATACAAGTATGCACATAACATAATTAACGCAAGAATATTTTCTACCGCATTAAATTTTTTTTTACAATATTTTGATTTAAAAAAAACCTTGTTGCATAATTGTGCATAATTAACATGGTTAGTACAGGTGTTGCATGCAATAATTTTTCTGCGATTGTATTTTAATTGAAAAAAATATAGAAAATAGAGAACCCATTTTCTATATTTTCAAGTCAAAATAACAGTAGACTTTGCATGATAACAATTTTTTGTAAATAAACATTGGTAAAACGTATTGAAATTAATGGCATATTGTCCTAAATAGGTTTAAGTGATAAAACATTAGATACAATATTTAAATAATATTAAATATAAATTTGAAAGAACTGCACATTAAAAAATACATATTATTTTGTTTTGATTGTATTAAATTAATAATAAAACTTTAGAGGATATAGTTAATTTTTTCTTTGCATGCATTATTTATTATAAAAATATTGCTTGCTGGTAAGTAGTGGTAATATCACATGAAATTTGCAATTTAAAATAATGTCATGCATTATATTACTTTTAAATGTACGTTTATAGTTATATCAAATATTCTGCCCACAGTTTGAAAGATGTCAACCAGAAGTTATAAAAGTGGAGCTCAAAAGAGGGGAAAAAAAGCAGAGAGCTGAAGAAGAGCTTAGCAAGTTAACAAAATCAGAAAGTTTCTTAACAAAGATAGATAAGGGGCCTGATGAACCAAAAGCCTCTACCATAATGAGTCAGTCACGGAATATTCATCCTATTCCTGATACAGAACCTGGTACATCTAGTTGTATAGAATCTACTTCAACGAAAGAAGCAACAAATATTAAGATTTATAAACCAGAGAGTAGTACAAGCACAGAAGATTCAGCATCAAAAAACAAACAGAATGATGTTGGGCTATGGGGTGATTTAAGTAAAGATGAGATTTTATACTGGGTATAAAAAGGTCTGTCAGAATGTCAGCACTCAAATGGTTCATTTGAAAAATCAAAGAAGCTTTTTGCAAACCAAGACAGATATTACTCAAAAAGCTTGCTCTATCCCAAATGGGCTAATGGTGAAAAATATTGCAGAGAATGGTTAGTATATTCGCCAGTAACGTGTATACTGTTTTGTGTGTAAACTCTTTTCAAATTCTTTTACACCATTATCATCCGATGGATTTTGTGATTGGCGCAACAACACCTATTTAGTTCAAAGTCATGAAAACTCTGTAGACCAGAGAACAGCTTCAGTAACATATCTTACAAGAAAACATGGCTCAACAATTGACTGCAAAGTAGCAGAACAGATAAATAATAAACTGCAGTACTGGAAAATGTTCTTGAACGAGTTGTGGCAGTCATAATTACTATGGCAGAGCGTGATTTACCTTTCAGAGGAGATAAGGAAACATTTGGTTCTCCTCACAATGGCAATTTCCTTGGATTACTCCAACTTATAGCAAAATTTGATCCTTTTCTAGCAAGCCATATAAAAGAATTTGGGAATATAGGATCAGGTGTCACATCTTATCTGTCTAAAACAATATGTGATGAATTTATCCAAATTATGGCACATAAAGTAAGAGATTCAATCTTGGATGATTTAAGAACTGCAGGGTACTTCAGTTTATCTGTAGATTCCACTCTAGACCGGTCCCATATTGATCAGCTCACTGTTATTGTGAGGTATGTTTCACCAGATGATTGAACGTTTTCTAACTTTCCGAGAGACGGGTAGCCACACAGGGGAAAGCATGGCTAAGATGGTGCACAACTACCTTACAAATGAGTGCAAAATAAATTTTAGTAAATGTTGAGGCCAGTCATATGATAATGCTGCCAATATGTCTGGCAAATACAAGGGTATGCAAGAAATAATATTGAAGATTAACAAGTATGCTAGGTATATTCCATGTGCTGGTCATTCCTTGAATCTTGTTGGTAGAGCAGCAGTTGACTGTTGTTTAGATACAGTAAACTTTTTTGGAATTGTTCAAGAAATATATAATTTATTTTCTTCATCTACACATAGATGGGCAGTACTGTTGTCATTCTTCAAAGATGATTCAAAAGTTCCAAAGTCTTTGTCAAAGACTAGATGGGAAGCACATTCAATGGCCACAAGTGCAATACTTGATAGTTATGATGGAATAATTTCTGCATTGCATCAGCTGCATATTGATACTACAGAGAAAGGCGAAACAAGAAATCAAGCCATTAACATTTTGAATAAAATGGAGGAGTTTGAATTTATGGTAATGTTATATTTGTGGAGTTACTTGCTGGATGAATTTCACAAGACTAGTCAATCACTGCAAGACCCCCAAATTAGTTTAGATGTATGTAGGAAATTGTATGCTTCATTTTCGAATTTTGATAAAGGTTCCAGGGATATGTTCAATCATTTTGAAGAAAAAGCATGGGAAAAATTGCCTGATGTTGATTACAAGAAAAGCATATATTGAAGAAGGCATATCAATGATGATGAAGATGATGCTTTAGAGAACCTTGAGCCAAGAGACAAGTTCAGAATCAAAACATTTATACCTGCCTGTGATGGATGCATAAGAGTCAAGTCTGGCACAGAGGGCCTCAGTATACAATGATACTGCAAAAAAAATTTCATTCTTAACAAAATTAGAAGCTACAGAAGAAGAGATTCGTGAAGGAGTTAGTGTTTTATGGCAAACATATCCTGAAGATGTGGACATGAATCTTGTATGAGAAGTCAAGCATTTTCATCGATATGTTAGACATAGTCAAGCCTATGATTCAGCGGAACATGATAGTCTGACACATCAGGATCTGTATAGGGTAGTATTTAACGATCTTGGCCAATCAGCGTTCCCTAATGTAGAAGCAATTTTGAGATTGTTTCTTAGTATGATGGTTGCAAATTGCTCTGGAGAAAGATCTTTTTCTCAGCTGAAGAGGATAAAAAATGAATTTAGAACAACAGTGACTCAAGATAAATTATGTTCCCTCAGTCTCATGTGCATAGAAAGTGACAAACTATGCAGTTTATCATTTGATGATGTCATCAGTGACTTTGCTCTGGCAAAGGCAAGAAAGAAAATATTTTAGTTCAATATAATTCCTTAATCCTTATGACATGTTTCAAGAGATTAGATATAAGCCTTTGCAAATTGTGCCATTCAAAAGAACTTTTGTTTTTCCTTACCAGAGTTTGCATTGTTAAGTTTGTTATGAATTAAAATGATTTTAAGTTAAAAATTTATTATTTCACTATCTATATGCTTCCTAATTGTATTTCAGTTTAACCCTCTAGGTATCCAAAAATCATATTTGGCACTGACATATTATATCTGGACTTATAAAGGGCCNTATTTCAGTTTAACCCTCTAGGTATCCAAAAATCATATTTGGCACTGACATATTATATCTGGACTTATAAAGGGCCCCATATCTCAAATAGCTTAGGGCCTTATCACGTCTAAATCCGGCACTACTTACAGTTGCATGTAGCACAGAACCAATAGTTCATCTTTGTGTTGTAGCTTGTAATGGTAGCACAAACTCATCCCTGACCATGCAGTTATAATGTAATTCCTTTCCATTTCGAACTTCTGCCTGTCATATTAGATTTCTTATAACAAAAACAGACAATTTGCAAAAATTTTGCCATGGGACTTGTTGAAACCATACAATCTATATTTTCTCATGTATAGCTGTCATTACAATTTGTTGGAACCCCCCTCCCTTTTTTTTTATCATAAACTTCTAGCATTGCTCTCCGAGGTTAAAATCATCAAAATCTGTGACTCAAAACCTTGATGTTAAGAACTGCCCAAATCTCTTCACTTCATACGCAAGCTCGTCACGCTACTAGCCACTGGGGATACAGACTAGAGCAAACACCATACCACCACTGTGTATGGCGTGAGGCAGCTTTTGCACACGCCACATAGTATCTTGTGTAAAGACTTTGTTATCGTCTGATCATAAAGCAAGCCGAAAACATTTAGATATACTTACGAAATATGGTTTTCTTTCACGGGAAGAACAGATAACATTATACATATGTATAAAAAGTCTTAAGTTCATGCCAGCTGTCATGCACACTCCGTAACCACACAAAAAATTAACACATAAAGATGCAGACTTAGGATTTTCCCCCTATTTGTCAAGAAAAATGAGCCTCCTGCAAAAATAGACTGAATTTTAATGAAACCTTTCATGATTTTATGAGCACATCTGGGAAACATTTTGCTCAAATCGCAGTGGCTATTGTAACACTGTGAACTAGATAACAGCACACAGCCGTGATAGGCTGCTGGTGCCAGCTAGTGGGAGGAGCATGGCAGATAGACTGACCTTGAGCAGCCAAGAAGTTCTGTCCCAGGTGTATGTATCCTCCCACCACTGTGGTTTCCACCTGACTGTCAAAACATGTCGCCAAGTTGCTCACACATAGTTAATGAGAAAATTACTTATTTTACTGTAAAAAATTTTTTATCACTCCAACAGAAAGAAGTTTACTACAATCCAATGTTTATTGACATAAAAATGTTATGTGACAAGTTGCAATTTTCTTACCCAACAAGCAGAAATAATACATCACAATTAAGGGCAATAAATTTTTGTGACTGCAAAATTTTTGCTAATTAGCATGAAATTCGGAGAAAAACATGAAAAAGACTTGTTCATGTAGGAAAACCAGTTTTAATTATTTAACTTTTTTCCTTGAATATCGGACTTTTTCCTAGAATATTGGACTTTTCTACTCAAATACAGGACTTTTTTACTCAAATATAGGACGTCTTTACCAAAACACAAGGCTTTTTTATTGGAATATAGTACTACTGCAAAATTAGTACTACTCAAAAATAAGACAACTCTGATTACAGGACAGAAAAAATAAACCTATTCCCATATTTTTAGAAACAAAAAAATTATTTTTCAAAAAAATTATTTTACATGTATTTTGCAGTTGCGTGAATATAAATTTGCCTTTCCAATGATGTAAAAAAATTTATAAAACATTTTTGGTATGTAACATTCTGTCATGTAATTTCAGTGTGTCAGATTAGTGTAGAAATACTTACAACGCTCTATATAATATTCCCATTAATAATGCCAAATATTTCTGGTCTCGACAGTTTCTCCATTTTGACTATGTTAAACATTACCTGAAGTAATGTTTCCACCTTCACTTGGGTCATATTAAACATTTTTTACTTTTTGTCACTATAACATTTTATATAATTCAATTTGTTACTTATTTCACATATTAAGCACATGCTCGATTGCTGCCATGAAGTAGCCAGACACTGAAGATTCAGAGTGGCGCAAACAAAATTGACAATCCACAACCATTACGGCATGAGGGCGAAGATGAAACTGCAATAAAAGTGACTCATTTGCAAGTTTATAAATTGTTAGATATTCGGAAGGGCTACATATGTTTCCTCCTGGTTCATGTGAAGCAGTCACTTTTTCATTTAGATAATTATTTGTTGAAGTGATAATGCAACAAGGAATTAGAATAACTACCATAAAGGATTAGTTCAATAAATAATTGGATTTATTTCCCTATTCTTATGTTTCAACACTAAGTTTGGTTGGGTTTACAACGTTGAATTATTATCTTTCCCTCTTATGTTTTCCTGCTTATAATTCCATTTCTTCGTGGTCCCCCAAAGAAAATTATAAGAGAGTTGTACTATGTATTTAAAAAATACCATACAATAACTATGCCAAATTGTCAAATTAAAATGGAGGAGAGGGGGAAACATTAGAAATGAACATGTATTGTTTACATTGCATATCATTTGAAACAACTACTTATTACTATTTTAATACAAAGTTTAGTTCATTACAGTATTAACAGCCGTTATGTTACCATGTAAAATAAAATACTATATAAAATAACTCTTTCCTGTCAGCGTTATTTCTCAGTTATTTGTTGTGCATTGGCAGGGCTGTCAGAATACCCAACATCATTTTCATACATTCACTCATCACCTAAGTCAGAATTTTGTTATGTGGTGATGTCAGTTTCATTTATGAGAAGTTACCACATCGGCTGTCAAAAAGTAGAAACCGTACATACAAAAAACTATTATTGTCCTATCTATTTCAGCAATGCACATTATCTGTTTCTAATCATGTTTAAACCTACACATACACCCTTGTACAGAAATCTTGGGAGCATTACCTGGTACTGTTTGAATGTCAGTACAAACGATGGTGTTCACCTTTACATTGCATTTTACTGTTAACCTTAATTTTTACACAAAATGTATCTGAAACATGTTCTTATGCCCTGTTGCACCAGCAAATGCCCTGAACCAAGATCCAAAAGTTGGATCTGAGTTCCAACGTACAAGTATTGCACAAACGCAAAGTGGGATGGAGGCATTTAATTGTAGTTAAAGTTAAACAGTAGGCAAGTAATTAGTGATATTAAAACAAATTAATTAATTATAATAGTTGTAGACCAAAATATTTAAGACTGTTTTGTACAACCATTGCAATGAATGTTAACTATAAAAATGTCTGCAGAACTGGAAGCACTGCGAGCATTAATTGCGGGGCTACGTAGCCAAATTATTAGTGTAAAAGAAAGTGTAAATGAAACTGTAAATAGTGTAAACAAGAATGTAAGTGATTTAGTAGATAAGAAAATAGATAATGTAGACAGGAAAATAGACACTGTAAATGAAAATGTAGACAGGAACATAAAAGACATCAGCGAGTTAATGAATATGAGAGTTGACTACTCTGTGGACAAGAAAATTGACAGTGTAAATGAAATAGTGAACAGTGTAAACAACAGGATGGACAGTGTAAACACAAGAATGGACAGTGTCGAGGATGAAAAAAACAGAAGATCAGTGCAGTAGAGAAGCAATTGCAGCAATTTATTCAGCAACGGAGTTCCACTAACATCAGAGTAAGGAAGCAGTACTGTTCGTGAACAATACAGCAACCTCGGAGGATAGTCAGCAACTCTGCAGCCATGGTGTCGCGCAGCCAGGAGTGGGGAAGGAGATCTCAATTAACCCCGCCCCTTACGATGGCCAGACTTCATGGCAGAGGTACAAACACCAGTTTGAAATAGTCAACACCCTGAATGACTGGTTATACGAGCAGCCGGCTTACTAACTCGCAGCTGTACTAAGAGGCCCCGCACTGAGGTTCAGCAAGCAGTACATTTGGCTACACCCCACAACATGCAGGATATCCTGGCCAATGCGTTCTGCAATGTTAGACATGAAATCACGAAGTCAGTTGCAAAGCCCCAAAAATTTCTGCAACTGCTTCTTGTTCCGAAGTGGAGCAGCTTCAGCTATAGCTCAAATTTGCTCGTTTTGGGTGAAGTTGCCTTCTGGAGTGACTCGATGCCGCAACAAGTCTATCTCTGTCTTGCCGAAGTGGCACTTGGATAGGCAGCATGTGAGGCAGTGGACTTCAAATTTTTCCAAGACTAACTGGAGGTGGCGCTGGCATTCCTGCCAGTCTCCTGAGAAGATGATGGTAGGCGTGCTTGCGAGCGATGGGCGAGTGGGTACCCTGGTAGGGGTATAGATAGGTAGATGTGACAAATGGTCTGACCACCCTAGTGACGTTAGTGGGTCGAGTGAAGGTAGGCGACTTTTTCGGCAGCATTGGTGGCAGCGGAGAAACGGCACGGGCCACGTGCCAAAGAAAGCTCTGCGACAGCTTGGATGAACTGGTAGCTGGTCCCCTCTGGTGAGCAGCCTCCTCCTCCTTCCAGATGTATACCTGGCTGGCACCTGAACCTCTACTCTCCAGGACTCCAGCCAGAGCTAGTCCCTGCTTGGCTGCTTTACCCCGCCCGGCCCTATGGAGATAGGCAGATAGTGGGTGGCCA
Organism: Clitarchus hookeri; assembly: GCA_002778355.1. NCBI lineage: Eukaryota > Metazoa > Arthropoda > Insecta > Phasmatodea > Phasmatidae > Clitarchus > Clitarchus hookeri. Next base: position 10,415 of record NQII01013836.1, on the reverse strand, counting down.
AAAGAAATAGGCACGGCCTGATGGAGAGAAAGGTGCTGGCTGTTGGGTAGGGTAGGTAGCCTGGACTACTAGTCTTCAGTCTAGTGGCTTGGCGAGCAGGCTGTCACTGGCAGACCCAAGTACCAAACTGAGGGTTATCGTATCAGGTTTAGGGGTGTCCCTTTTCGTGGCTACTTGGCGAGTGGGATGTCACTGGCGGACCCAAGCATCATGTATAAACGAGGCTCCCTGTCAGGGGTTGGTCTATCGTTCTCCAGGAAGTAACATGGCAAGTGAGAAATCACTGGTGAACCCAGGCACGTACTGGAAGGGCGATAGTCCAAGATGACAACTGTTCTAGTGTTGCCCAGGAAGACGGGCTTTCCAAGCTGCACGTCAAGACAGTTCCCAAAAGGTGGGGTAGAGACTGAGGTTACGGTTCATGACTATCACTGCAAAAGTGTTACTAGGATTCGTGATGAAGGAGATAGCGGGAGCAAGGTGAAGAAAAGATAGAGAGCTGGGAGTGACAACGCATCCAAGTTGATTTATGCCTGTTTATTGAGTGCTCATTAAACACATATAAACCAGCCTGTACCCTGACTAGAGCTTGAAGGGCCGATCCTAGGTCGCCTACCCGGAAAGTAACCTTGTCTCAGAAGATGCAGCAGTGAGGGGGGAGGAGGGTGAGGGCGACATCAAGTCAGCAGTACTCAAACTCGAGTCAACTGCGGGTGACCTACGAGGTAGCTGGAAGCGTGGCAGGCTTCGGTTTACTGGCGGGCAGCGAGGCGGTGTCGTCCAGAGTAAGACTCTCAACAGAGCTGCGAATGGCAGTGATGACTTGAAGTTGGTTAACTTGGGCAGAGTGACGTTCTGTGTAGGATTTCGCGGTGCAAGAAGGCTCTCGAGCAGCATGACATTCTGCAACTAGACTGGTGTGAAACAGTCGTTCGGTGTGCACTCGGGCAGCATGACGTTCTACAACTGGAATAACGGGAGACAGCCTCGAACTGAGAACTGCAAGCCCTATTTATACGCGGCGCATAGGGCCAGTGCAGGGGTTACGGGGTGTGGTGAGCCAGCAGAGATGGCCAAAGGCAGCCGAAGCTGGCAGTTACTTCCCCTCACACGCCCGAAGGCTGGAGGGGTAAGAAAGCTGCAGCATGATGCAAAGCGGGTTGTGGTGCAACAGGAGGCATCAGCTGGGCAAGCCAACCCTGGGCTTCAAGGCATGCTGTGGCGTGTGCGGCGTAACTGCTCTTCTTAGGAAGGGGCTGCGGCTGTGGCTAGGCTAGAGCGGGTGAATGACAACGTCCGTGGCACGTCAATGTAACTTTATTAATACCAATATTCTGAAGAAGATATTGGACAGAACACTAGATGATGCTATATTTGATATGTTTTAAGTACAGTAGTTGCACAAATTTTACTGAATATCTTAAGAGTGTATAATTTTGTTTTATATATTTTTTTAATTGTTTGAGGTTAGTGCCATTTGTCAGCAAAGTCTGCTCTTTCACATGCAAAATTTTTGATGTGAGATTCACTGTACCACGTGTCTCTTGCAAAACACTAGGCCATTTTTTGATATCTTGAATGGCTGTTGCAGTTTTCATAAGTGTCTGCTTGGAGAGATAAGCGTAAATTTTGTTATATATTCACAAAACATAAATACTTATTTAATTGAAGAAACATGCACAATTTTAAGCTTTCAATATGTGCCTCAATTTATATTTTTACAACAGTAAACAACAACCAAATCCATATTTAAACAATTTAAATATTACGATATTTCTTTCTGGTACATAATTATATTTGACAGTACTTTTACACACTTCTCTGACCTTGGATCATGTCTTTGAACCACCATATTCGACAGTTCATCTAGATCTCCAGTCATGCACTGAACTCGAATGGTGCAGAAGAATTCTGTGACCATCTTAAATCAAGTTCACGCATGATCTCAGAATGACTGATGAACTTCAACGGTGCAACTGGCCATTAGCGAAATAAATACACAGAAGGCAAGACTACGAACCATGTGCTATTAACGAATTATGCATTTCTCAACAGCCTTGCCATTTGGCAGCAGATACCTAATTCAGAGACTATGAAGTTGTATCTCATGCATTTTGAACAGACCACTCTCATTCATACCTGTAGTCAGCTTATTCACATGAAATATAGTTCCTGAAAATTACAAGATTAGTTTTAGTGAATTGAAAATTAAATCATGCACGTGTTGCACTCTGAAAATTACCTAAGGCGTAGTTAAGGATAAAACCACGTCCTCCTCCCACACCCTGTGATGAATGGAACTTAACCAGTGCTATGCGAGACTTGGTCAGCCTGATGCTTGGGATGGTCCTGTTGAGGCCGCAGAAGTGCCTGTAGCCAATGCTCTCACCATTACTCTCCTGCGGCAATGACAGCCAGTTGTATTCACACAGGTTTGCACTTCCTTCCTTGCCTCTGATGTCCAGGTCCTCCACTCTGCCAACAAGTGTAGCCCCAACCCCATCACAGCCAAGATCAAAGCTCATTTGCTGGTTATACAACACAATTAGCTGCTCTCTTATACCTAATGCCGAATGCAACCATTTTACCTTCAAAATTCATACAAATTATTCACGACTCACGCCAAACTATGGAAACACTAAACCAATATAAAATTATATTATTTTTACTGGAAACTACATTTTACAAAACAATTATACGTAAGGTACATAAACATAAAATTATGTAGATTCACTTATTTGGAAAAATAAATGGATCACTTGATGGTGCCATCACAGGGGCATTTACGTAGGTAGAGGCACAGGACATGGTACTATGTGTACAGAAAACATCAAAATATTGTACCACACCAAGTATGTATTGCAGGGGACCAAAACTGGCAGGATGCACTAGTGTTGAATGATCTGTAGCACAGAGGCTAGTGGCGATGTGGTCAGGCATGAAGGCATACAGACATATGTTATCCTGAGGAAGATCTTGTCACAGCTGGCGCAACTGACCCTCCAATCTGCCATAGTTGCTGCTGGACGAAGTTGCCGTCCAATCTGATCCTAAACATTTTCTATGGGTGAGAGATCTGGGGACCTTGCTGGCCAAGGAAGCATGTAGACATCACAAAGGCAGACCAAAGATACCTGAGCTGTGTGAGGCTGGGCATTATCCTGCAGGAAAATGAGGTTGTCAAGTTGCGCCAGGAAAGGAAGCGCACATGGTTGCAGAATTTCCTGGATGTATCGCAGTGTCCTCACCATTCTCCACACAGTGAGACCTCCTGTTGGGTTGGTGTGCCGCTCTACAATGAAGCGTAGATCACGGCACTGGCCAGGATACATCCAGTCTTGAGTTTGGCACTCATCTGTATTAAGACAGAACTGTGATTCGTTGCTGAACACCACTTGTTGCCAATCTGCAAGCTGTCATGCTGTCCGTTCCCAGCAGGTCACTTATGCTCAGCGATGATCAGGTCTTAATAGCAGGCATTGTAAGGGATGCCACGAGCACAGATCCCACTCTGCTAGCTGCCTGGATATTCTACTGATGGAAACAGGCGTATCCCCAGCTGCTCTCAAACTCCTCCAGCTGGCAAAGGCTTGTCGTATGCACCGTCAGGGCATGTTGCATGATCACTGAACTTGGCTTTATGGCTCACTCTGCTACCAAGACCTTATTTGGCATCTTGGCACACATGTGAAAGCAAACCTTAGATGGCAACTTTGGCCAGCAGCAACTATGGCAGATTTGGAGGGTCAGTTGCACCAGCTGTGGCAGGATCTTGCTCAGGAGAACATTCAACATCTGTATGCCTCCATGCCTGAACGTATCGTTGCCTGTCTCCATGCTACAAGTGGTCTAACACCACACTAAGTGCATCCTGCAAGTGTTGGTGCACTGCAATACATGCTTGGTGTGGTACAATATTTTATGTTTTCTGTATACAAAGTACCATGTCCTGTGCCTGTACCCACTGATGTTCCCCTGCACTGGCACCTTCATGATGATCATTTTTTTGTGCAAATGAATGTATTATTCACTGAAGATCTACTCACACTGTCTGGTGACCAAGATAGACTGCACCTTTATGTAATAGGTTTGATTTACTGAAGACGTAGGTCTTCATCAATAACCTTCAAAACTAAAAGGCAAAGCTATAAAATAAAAATTGCACACTGCAACAAAGCCATAAACAATGTAAAATGTCACATCTGGTGCCACTTACTGTATTGTTAGGAGTGACCGTTCAGGCAAATGGATGTACCATGCACAGCTGATCTTCTCAGGAAAACTGTCTGGGTAACCAGGACTCTTCAATGTCCCCACCCGACCCTTCACATCAACACTGCCACATTTCTGATGGAACAGTCCATCGCACATGGACACTGTGGACAAATAGTAGAGTCTTTTGAAAACATGCAAAACATAATATTCATTCATGCCAGAAAAAATCTGAAACTAAAGATATTTTGGCACAATAATAAAAATATTAATACAAATAAATGTAATCTGATACATATGTACTTGAATGTTTAAATGTAAAAAAAATATTGTTACAATTTTTAAAACTATGGTCATAGCCAGGTTCGTAATGGGATGGAGGTCTTAACAGCTTAGCTTAAAAACCCGAAAATACTAGGACTTTTTATTTCAACTAACATTTAAAAATTCAAATATATTCAAGCAGTTATGCAATATTCCTTAATTATAACCCCAAATTATTTCACATTTAAGGTNTTTAAAAATTCAAATATATTCAAGCAGTTATGCAATATTCCTTAATTATAACCCCAAATTATTTCACATTTAAGGTAGTTATTCTCTCAGCTGGTACGTATCACTATAGGACAGAATGTAAAGACAGTAGTAACTTGTTTATCTGCTAATCTGCTAGAAAGCACTCTATACCAATTTTCATTCATTATGACGCACCACCTGCGCTTGTATTTTCTGTCCCTAGTAATATTTTATGAGAGAACGTACTATAAATTCCCACCCAATTAGTCTGGTAAATAGAGGCTTTACTGTAATTTCATTTTTCAACAGCAAATTTAGTACATAAATTCAAGTAAAATTATAATTTCTTTAATTTCTCTGGTAACTAGTGTAGCTAGTAGAGATTTGCTCAGTGCTTTGTTCTTGTCCAGTGTCTTGAATTTTATGAGTGATTATCTATGCATTGCTAGTGTTACTGTTCATGTCATGTCTACTGTCACAACAAATAAATCACCAATACTCTAATTACACTAATTAATAATTTCAACACAGAAGTAAAAAAAAAAAAAATTATTATTTCTCTTTTCCAATATTATTTTATACAAAATTACTTTATACTATTACACTGAACATTTTTTTTTTTAAATTTCATTCACAAAACATTATGCTTACCTGACAGAACCACTGCAGCTAAAACATGGCATATGAGATCCATGCTTTCACCCAGTGTGCACATTCATTCAAAGAAACAGGGAAGCCTAGCTGGAAAGAAATCAACACACATGGTTCAGAAATACTAATTCAATGATAAGCCACTGAAGTCATACACTGAAAGAAAGAGACACTAATCAGTAAAACCTATCAAATGTTGCACACACTGATAATACACATTAGTATCATCTGAATTTTTACTCTATACATTAATTAGTATATCAACCAATTAACTATATTATTTTCAATATCATTCCAACAAATTACATTAAATTGACTGTGGTACCATTTTCAAAACAAATGTATCTACTCCTACAGTTTTACGGAGATTGCTTAGTAGTACAATGATGGGAATTCACCTAAAACTGGATACTGGGTGGGGACTAGGGGACGACTAGCATCAAACATCTTCGATGAGGTCACAGAGGACCCCATGCTATGTCATTCCATGCCAACACCATCCATGTTGTTTCAAGCCTATGCTAAGTATGCTAATGTCGACGATGCTTATCACATATATACAAATCGAACCTATGCTGATTGCACCTATGTTATTTGTGCACATCCAACACCTCCCGCCATCTTGGATTCCCCACCACAATACTACCAATCATACCCACTAGAATGTAGCACGTATGCATTTTCGCATTTGCCTGCCAGGGAGCCACTGTTGTCTGCTAGGAGCCGACACACCCTGGGCATGCCCGCAGTGGCCTCGTGTGCGATGGCGAAGGCTGACTAAGTACTTGCCTTCGACAAGTATGACACAAGGTGCTCCACGCACAGGAAACGGACAAATCCAAGCACAGCAAACGGGCAGCATGTGCAGCTGAACTCCTCGAGCACTATCGGACAGTCAACTATATCCTCCAGTGCTGCGCACGCCATGATGACGCCCATTGGAGGCTGTTTGTACCACGGCAGGCCCATGCTGCCGTATTTCCGCTTCACCACCACAACACCTCCGCCGGCCACCCAGGCGTTGACAAGACCAGGCGGACTGTAGGCAAACTCTTTCACTGGCCAGGCATCTACAAAGAAACCTGCCAGTACATGAGCGCATGCAAGCATTGCCAGATTCACAAGACTCGACACACGATGACAGAGAACAGCAGCAACCAAGGGAACCTACACAGCCCTTTGACACAGTCGCCCTTGACGTCATGGGTCCCTACCCCAGGACCATCTGAGGCAAGAGATTTGTTGTTGTCATGACTGACCTGTTCACGCGATGGGTGGAGGCATACCCAGTGGGCAACATGCAAGCTGTACTATTGCACAACTGCTGGACTTGAGTTTTTTCCCCGGTGGGGCTACCTCTGGGTGATGCTCACCGACATCGGCACCCTGTTCACGTGTAGGAAATGGCGGTCCGACTGCACACGGTGGCACGTGAAGCATTACACAATTCCCATCTACCACCCTCAGGCCAACCCAACTGAGCGCCGGAACCAGGAGGTGAAGGCCCAGTTGTGAATCAGCATCACAGAAGACCACGCGGAGTAGGACGAACACCTACCCTGGTCACTCTTTTGTCTGAGGAAGCACGCCAATGTTGTGATGAGTGTTTTCACAACACAGTTAGTACAGGGGCGAGACCTACCCAGACCAGGGTAGCTGGGAATGCAGGACCAGGGAGAGCCTGAGGGAACCTGCGTGAAGAGGGAGGGGGGGAGAGTGCAACGCGAAAGGGTCAAAGCACGTGATCACCAGGCCAGGTACATCGCGAGGCACGTTATCATGGGATTATGTGAAAGTTATTCAACAAATTCAAGCACGTCACCACTTTATACCATATGATATAGATACAATGCTTGTTTCCACAAACAGCAATTCCCCTACAGACCATAATAACTGTTTTTGAAGAGTCATGATCCGCCCATAATCAAGGTATGGAAACATTCAAATTAGGATGTGTATGGATGGTTCAACAGACTGAAGTTTCTAACTCACAAGGGAACATTGTCGACTTGAACTCGTATTTTAAGGAGAAATATAGTGCAATTGCATTGTATTAGGCCCAGCAATCGATCCCGTGTGAAAAGTTGGGCCATAAGTTAGATGTTACGCAGTTGTGACCCTCTGAATGTACAAATATTAAACATTCACGCGCGAAGTAATGTACAGGAAAGTGAGTAAGAGTTTTTTGTATTCATAATGGCGGTGAACCCACAAGTGATAGTGTGGCTCCTCCAGGAGCGGCACTGAATGACGGTCAGATAGCAACAATTAAATGTCGAAGAACGGGAGCTCCTGAAAGTCGTTACTGGTAAGCATCATTATTTGTTGCTGTTCAACTAACTTGTATATTACACAAACAAAAGCACATGGGGCTCTTTCTTTGTGCTCTTATTGATTTTCATTGCAGATATAGTAGAAAACTGGACGAATCCAGACGTGCTAGATATAAAAGAAAATAGTGGACTGACGTTCAATNTGAAGGTATGCAGGAGGCAATTCATGCCATGAATCCTGCAGGGCAGCCCACAAATCCAATCTGCGCCAATTTGAGAAAGGGTTGCATGTCTGTAACGTTTAATGATTATCGTCAGTCGTCGTTTCTCCCATTCTTTCATGGTCTTTTTCCGGCCGCAGCGATGTCGAAGATAAGATGTTTTACCGGATTCCTGATATTTATGGTACACTGGTGAAATGGTCGTATGCGAACATCCAAATGTTATCGCCGACTATAACACCACGTTCAAACTCACTTAAATCTTGATAACCTTCCATTGTAGCAGCAGACCGCATAGCGTTACTCTGATTGGTACCATACCTCTGTTATTTGCATATGCATGCCTATACAAGTTTTTTTTTTGGCTCTTCAGTGTATTCTTGCCGCTAAAGGATGGCCAGGACCTGTACTTTTCTCATTTCTGAGAAAAAATGTGCAAGCGGTACACAGTATATACATAATTTAACTGTCACACACTCACATTCATTCACAGCAGGGGAAGGGACAATATGACGCATACTTCCGTTTCAAGATTATCATCTAAGGCCGAGGAAGATATAAGACATAGAAAAGAAAGGCACAGGAGTGTAAATTTTTACAAGTCGGGATGTAAATTAATTAAAAAAATTTCAATGACAGTGCAAGTTGATATGCTTGCCGCAAATACGTACTACTCCACAAAGACCCAAAAAATATGTTAACTACAAAATTTCACATTGTCCCTTCATTTCCCTTAGACAACTAATGGTTGGTCATAAATTACCAGAAATACCTGCGGCTCATCATCCCTCCTGGCTGCACAAACATCACCACCACGCTAACGTGACCCACTTAAATATTCATGCCTGTAGATTTTTTTTGGTACTTTGCCATTTACAGGACTTTCCCACCCAATTAGTCTGGTAAATAGAGGCTTTACTGTAATTTCATTTTTCAACAGCAAATTTAGTACATAAATTCAAGTAAAATTATAATTTCTTTAATTTCTCTGGTAACTAGTGTAGCTAGTAGAGATTTGCTCAGTGCTTTGTTCTTGTCCAGTGTCTTGAATTTTATGAGTGATTATCTATGCATTGCTAGTGTTACTGTTCATGTCATGTCTACTGTCACAACAAAGAAATCACCAATACTCTAATTACACTAATTAATAATTTCAACACACAAGTAAAAAAAAAATTTATTATTTATATTTTCCAATATTATTTTATACAAAATTACTTTATACTATTACACTGAACATTTTTTTTAAATTTCATTCACAAAACATTATGCTTACCTGACAGAACCACTGCAGCTAAAACATGGCATATGAGATCCATGCTTTCACCCAGTGTGCACATTCATTCAAAGAAACAGGGAAGCCTAGCTGGAAAGAAATCAACACACATGGTTCAGAAATACTAATTCAATGATAAGCCACTGAAGTCATACACTGAAAGAAAGAGACACTAATCAGTAAAACCTATCAAATGTTGCACATACTGATAATGACAGATTAGTATCATCTGAATTTTTAATCTATACATTAATTAGTATATGAACCAATTAACTATATTATTTTTAATATCATTCCAACAAATTACATTAAATTGACTGTGGTACCATTTTCAAAACAAATGTATCTACTCCTACAGTTTTACGGAGATTGCTTAGTAGTACAATGATGGGAATTCACCTAAAACTGGATACTGGGTGGGGACTAGGGGACGACTAGCATCCAACATCTTCGATGAGGTCACAGAGGACCTCACGCCATGTCATTCCATGCCAACACCATCCATCTTGTTTCAAGCCTATGCTAAGTATGCTAATGTCGACGATGCTTATCATATATATACAAATCGAACCTATGCTGATCGCACCTATGTTATTTGTGCACATCCAACACCTCCCGCCATCTTGGATTCCCCACCACAATACTACCAATCATGTCCACTAGAATGTAGCACGTATGCATTTTCGCATTTGCCTGCCAGGGAGCCACTGTTGTCTGCTAGGAGCCGACACNCCCACTAGAATGTAGCACGTATGCATTTTCGCATTTGCCTGCCAGGGAGCCACTGTTGTCTGCTAGGAGCCGACACACCCTGGGCATGCCCGCAGTGGCCTCGTGTGCGATGGCGAAGGCTGACTAAGTACTTGCCTTCGACAAGTATGACACAAGGTGCTCCACGCACAGGAAACGGACAAATCCAAGCACAGCAAACGGGCAGCATGTGCAGCTGAACTCCTCGAGCACTATCGGACAGTCAACTATATCCTCCAGTGCTGCGCACGCCATGATGACGCCCATTGGAGGCTGTTTGTACCACGGCAGGCCCATGCTGCCGTATTTCCGCTTCACCACCACAACACCTCCGCCGGCCACCCAGGCGTTGACAAGACCAGGCGGACTGTAGGCAAACTCTTTCACTGGCCAGGCATCTACAAAGAAACCTGCCAGTACATGAGCGCATGCAAGCATTGCCAGATTCACAAGACTCGACACACGATGACAGAGAACAGCAGCAACCAAGGGAACCTACACAGCCCTTTGACACAG